>PVKU01011841.1:0-40162 GCA_004027475.1 Anoura caudifer
GCGTCACTCCAACCGACGACCTGGTATCAGCGAGAGCCCCTCACAAGCTGCGGCCTGTCTGAGTGGAGGTAATAAGGTTTCCTGTCGGAATCTGGACCCTTTAGCGCCCAAGAGCCTAGGTTTTCAGCTTTCTGTCCCTTTCTCCCCAGGGCGTCGCTCGGACCAACGACCTGGTATCAGCGAGAACCCCTCACAAGCTTCGGCCTGTCTGAGCGGAGGTAATAAGGTTTCCTGTCGGAATCTGGACCCTCTAACACCAAAGGCCTAGGTTTTTCAGCTTTTCTGTCCCTTTCTTCCCAGGACATCGCTCCGATAGACGACTGACGGTAGACGAACCCAGAGCCTGCTTACATCCTATCAGAGGTGTCCGGAGTTAGCTCATCTCTCAGGATGGCGACCGGTGGTAGCAGCAGCCCCAAGCCTGAAGTCGTCGTTGGGGGGAAATATAAACTGGTACGAAAGATCGGAGCCGGGTCCTTCGGGGATGTCTATCTGGCGCTTAACTTAACCAATGGCGAGGGAGTGGCGGTAAAGGTAGAATCTAAGAGGGCCACTCATGCCCAGTTGCTGTACGAGAGCAAACTCTATAAGATACTTCGTGGTGGCATTGGCATCCCTCGCATATGGTGGTACGGTCAGGAAAAAGATTACAATGTGCTGGTCATGGATCTTCTTGGACCTAGCCTTGAAGACCTCTTTAATTTTTGTTCAAGAAGTTTCACCATGAAAACTATACTTATGTTAGCTGACCAGATGATCAGTAGACTTGAATATGTCCACTCAAAGAATTTTATTCACAGAGACATTAAACCAAATAACTTTGTAATGGGTACTGGCCGTTATTGTAATACGGTATTCCTTATTGATTTTGGTTTGGCCAAAAGATACAGAGACAAAAAGACAAGGCAACACATACCATACAAAGAAGAAAAAAGTCTCACTGGCACTATCCATTATGCTAGCCTCAATGCACATCTTGGTATTGAACAGAGTCGCAGAGATGACCTCGAGTCATTAGGGTATGTTTTGATGTACTTTAATAGAAATACCCTGCCGTGGCAAGGAGTCAAGGCTGCCACAAAGAAACAAAAATATGAAAAGGTTAGTGAAAGAAAGATGTCCATCTCTGTTGACCAGTTATGTAGCGGGTTTCCTGAAGAATTTGCTACGTACTTAAAATATTGTCGTGGGCTTGGCTTTGAGGAAGCTCCAGATTATAAATATCTGAGGCAGCTATTTCTCAATCTTTTACGTACCCTGAAACAACAAGGTGACAGCAGATTTGACTGGACAGTTTTAAAGCAGAGAGCAACACAGCAGGCAGCCCTTTTAAGTAGGCAGGCTCAGCCCGCCCAAGCCACCAGTGGTGTCCAAGCACAAAAGCAGTAAAAGTGTTAGGAACAGCATTTGTTTTTCCTGAAACTTAGAACTTTGAATTCCTATGTGTACTAGCCAGTGGTTGTGAACAACTGTTTACTTGGTGTAAGAATTTAACTTCCAAATAAACTACCTTTGCTCAGCATTGGTGATGTTGTGTTCTGAGTTGTAGCCTCTGTAATTGTATTAACTGAGAAAGCGAGATGTGGTTTCCAGTTTACTATTGTATTTTTTCAAGTAGAAAAGTTAACAAAATGGTTGACATGCACAAATTGGTGGATAAACTGTTCATATGTTAGTTTTCGGTTAAAATCTTTTACTTTGTTTAATTTGATTGAATTATTTTCTGAATTCAGAAATTGTTTTTACCTAAATGTTTAAAATTAGTCTCTAAATAATCTGTTTCACCTTGCAAATGTAGACCAGACTTTGTGGCAATTACTTTTTTTTTTTTGTTAAAATCTTTTACTTTGAACTATACTGCTTTGAGATGTCATTTCAGAAGAACTGCATGAACAGTCTTCAGCCACAGTTGTGATGGTTGCAAATGTTCACAATTGTGCATTATCAGGGTTTATCCATCCCTGGGGTTTGTAAGTTCTTCACTTAAAACATTCTTAAAATGGTTGGCTTCTTGTTTGCAAGCCAGCTTGTATGGTAGCTACCAAAGAAAGATTCTGACTGCTTACCTGTGCTAGAAATAACACCTAAAGTGAAGACTTAAGAAAAACTTAGTGACTATTAGATTATGCTTAGGACTCTGCATTAACTCTGTCATGTTCTTTGTATTTAGGAAAAAAGTATATTTGTTAAAGAAATTTAGTTAACATCTTAAAACTAAACGTGTATGGATGTTGCTTAGATAAGTGTAATACCTATAAACATGTAAGTGATCTGTGATTTTGCTTTTATTTTGAAATGGGAGCTTTTCTGTTTACAAGTTCATTAAAAATTAAAAACCAAAAAAATATATTGGGAATGAGTTCAGTTTTAAATAAGTTTAGTTTGAGGTAATTTTAAAATATTAAGTAGGAAATGTCCAGGCAACTGTTAGAAATAGAGCCCAGGAGGAATGTTGGGACAGGAGATATGGTCTTGAAGATATAAACTAGAAGTAATTATTTAAACCTGGAAATGGGCTGAGATCATCCACACTTTTTCAAATGTGGGTTACTGGTTAAGAAAGCAATTGATTCAGTTGGAATAGAATAATTTCAAAATGCATTACACAGTAGTTGTAAGTAATCACTCTGGATTGCAATGTAACAGTCAATTTCTTCTTGTGAATTTAAGGACTGACCATTTTGGAACAGTAAAAGACACTGATAGAATGGAAGCTGCATCCAGTTTTAAGAATGGTTGTGGTTTCTGTTTAATGGTTGGCATTGGTCTCAGGGCCACTGTATACTATTAACATTTTTTGAAGACCCCAAAGGCCTGTTGTCTTTGTGGCTTATCTCTATTGATATTTATTTATCAGAAGTTAAAACAGGCAGGAATTAAATATTTATGTTTTGGTGTCCTTAAGGTAATGATAATAAACTCATTCATTACATGTTAACATAAACAAGATTTACGTGAAAAACTGCTGTATTTTCCCAAACAAAAATTGAGAAGAATCATAGTGTTATCTTTTGTGCCTGGCTTAATAAAATATAACTAAATTCTCATATCTGCCTTTGCATTTTTTAAGCATTTATTTTTTTTTTTAGAGAGAGGGGAAGGGTGGGAGAAAGAGGGAGAAAAACATCCATGCGAAGGCGAAACATTGGTTGGCTGTCTTCTGTACACACCCAGCCCAGGGATCGAACCTGCAACCCAGGCATGTGTCCCGACCAGAAATTGAACCCATGACCTTTTGGTTTGTGGGCTGATGCCCAAATCAGCTGAGCCACAGTGGCCACGGCTGCTTTTGCATTTACTTAATTGAGTTATATTTGTAGGAGAATGTGAGTGAAAGGCAAATAATATCTTAGTATTATGAAAATAATTTTGACTACACAGATACCCTAAAAGTTTCTAAGGAACCCTCGGTACCACAGAGAGGTCAGAAAGAATAAGGATAGAAAAAGTTTATTATTTGAGAGTTGGCCATGTATAAGGATTTCATTGATGCAGGTAAAGATTCATGGAACAGTAAATTAGATTGTATCACGCTTTCCCATTGTCCTCAGGGCAAAATCCAAAATCCTTATCACGTGCCCTAAATATTTATATGATTTGGCTCCTTTCTGCCTCTCTTGCCTCATCTTATGTCACCACCACTGCCCCACCAAATATACATACAATTTGTGCTCACTACATTCCAGATGCTCTTGACATGGTAAAGCTATTTCTCATGTAAATAGTGTACCATAGCTTCTTTTCTACAGGCTTGGGATGCTAAGTACTACTCATTCTCCTGGACTCCGATTAGTAGCCACTGCCTCAGGGAAGCTACCTAATCACTCCAACCCCAATCTAAATGGAATCTTTTCTGTTGTTTTCTTGCCAATACTGTGTTCTTTTCTTTCATTGTGCTCACCAGTTTAAAACTATATACCTCATTGTGGGATTGGTTATGTTGGTCTCCTGCCAGTGGATTGTAATCTCCACAAAAGCAGGAGCAGGTATGTTTTGTTTACCACTCTCTTTCCAGTACTTAGCACTGAGTAGACACATAGTGGGTTTTCTATAAATCTTTGCTTCACAAGAGTATGAATGAGAGAACGAAGATACATATGGGGGACCTGTGTCCTGAGTCTAAGAAGAAATTATTCATGTTTATTGTGTTGCATAGAAAATGATAACATCCTATTCCCTAATTTTCACATTTAAAATCTGTTTATAATACACTATCCTAATAATTGTTAGCATCCAATAGCAATTGTTAATGTATATAACTATAAAAGTCTGTTTATGGCCATTATTAAGCATGCATTTTAGAAGCACTAAATGCTTTAGTTATATCAATACAAATTAATAGTTACCTGTAAGTCAGTCATGATGATAATTCACTTAAAAGGTTAAGGTCACGAATTTAGACAGAAGTTCAAGTGCATTTAAATGTCAACAAAACAATCCTAATTGTTCTGTACTCTTTTCAAATTCTTTTTCTGGAGTGTAATTTCATTTCTGAAACAGAAATCACGGCACATTTTGAAATCAATATTTCCTCTTTTCAACTGTGATAGCTAAAAAGTTCCAAAAAGTATACTGTATTCTTAAAAGTATTTCCAATAAAAAGACAAACACTATCATAATGCCAACTTTCAGATCTGAAAGGGAAATTACTATATTATCTTTGAGGGTAAAATTATTGTTATTGTCATATTTATAGGTGTATGCATATCAAATATAAGTGAATTTCATGTAAATTAAAGACCAAGTTGCCATTCTTTTAACTTCCTGTAATTTTAAATTTGGGCAATTATTTTATCCCATATAGCAATAACATGAATGAAGTCCCACTGCACCCTATTGAGACGCGTTTGTTTCTGAAGGTTAAGATTAATCTGTATGAGAGATTTTATTCTGAGAGTAAGGTGCAGCAGCATTGATGGGGCCTTTACAATGAGGGATATTCTGTCTGAATGTACACTTCCATTAGCAAGGCTTGCTATGTTGAATACAAAGTGACTTGCTAAAGCCCAAAGTTTAAAAAAAGAAAGAATTTTGCTTCTCCTTGGAACTCTAGTCAGAAAAGTACATCCACAGGATCCATTTGTCTATTTGGATACTAAATAGGAATAGGTAGAAAGAAGACTTTAATTGGCTTGTCACTTTCTCTCCTGAGCCTTACTTGGGTATGTGAAAAATAACGTGTCTGACTCTGTTCTGAGCAGATGGATGCAGGATCCCGGCCACCAGCTGTTCACATCCAGGCTCAAATGAGCTTCCTCCAATGTGGCTGCTTTCCCCAGAGGGGCCCACAGTCGGCCAGATATAGGCACTCCCTAGCAGCAAGCTGGTGAATGCAATTTTACAGATCTGTTTATGGAAACTGTTAGGGTAAAAAATCATTAAGCTACCTTTCCTCCTTCCAATCATTGTAGCCAAAGAGTAAGGTGCCAGCACCATTCATAATCTCTGGTAGCTGATCTCTGGATGACATTGTTATCAGCTGAAATGGGAAATAATGGTTTACCACAACAAGTACATTTGGCAAGTGTGCCTTTGAAAACATCTTCCCATTAGACAAGCAACAAAACAAAACCCCTTCATTTCAGATGGTTCACATTGATTTTCTTTATGTGATTGTTATTGACTTTAGCCTTCTAATATTATTGTACTTATACTCTTACTTATGAGAGTATTTAGAAACAAAATTGAAATAAGTGATATTTTCCATTACTCAGTCTTTGTAGAGAATACAACCTATGGATTCAACGAATATGTTTAAAATACCAAGGCCAGAATATCTACATACTGTTTTCTAGGACTTTACTGTTCTAGGTACATAGAAACAATCACTCCGTATATGCTTCTTTGATTATTGAAATGTTCACATATTTTTGAAAATCTCTTAGCTTCTTAAAGTCTCCATTTATTTACATATTCCCAGTGCTGGCACAGTTCCTGGAACATAGTAGATGCTTCAAGATCATTTTCTGTGTTGAATTTTTGTAATTGCATTAGTTCTGGGAATAAACATACAAGGGTGTACAAGTTCATGTGTGTGGTCTTTGTTAACGAAAAGGCATATCTCCTAAAATTCCTAGCAAATTCTTTGAATAATCTAGTCAACTAGGCAACTGTCTTATACAGATTACATGCTCCATTATAATTGGTTATATTTTCCTTTACATTGGCCATTCCGAAACTGGCAACTTAGTGTGCCTTCTCCCAGATATCCACCTTTGAAATACAAATTTTGGTCCTATGAGCAAAATGACGAGAATGCAATTTCCTGTTGCTTAAATGATCTAGGGAATCTCTAAAGTTTAATAAATGCTTTAAGAAACCCAGCTACCACATCAGGTTGTGGGCCTCCAGAAGCTGTAAATCAGTCCTTCATTGAAGGAGAAAAGTGACAGAGCCCTTTGTACTTGGGAATTAAAAAGGGAAAGAATGTTTTTGAGAGAACTAAGGGAGACAGGTGCAGAGCAAATGAATTAAGGGCTCCAGGGAGCTGTGGAAGACGACTGAGGAAAATGAGACGGAAGAATGTGAGAAAATATAAAGAAGAGGCGGTAGAGGAGAAAGTATTTTCTTTTTTAAAAATGATTAAACCGACTGTTGAATTGCCAGGAGAGAAACAAGACGTTTCCTTTCACGAAATCCCTAGGCATCAACTGTCCCTTTCTCCCCGTGTCTTCAAAAAGAGTAACAAAAAGACAGCAAGTGTGAGAGTGAGATGATCATGGTTTTAAATCCTATATTGCATCTCCACGGCTGTTGTGGCTTGTCCATGTCCCATTCTGCCTGAATTCCCTTTTCATTAATGAGGAGCTGTTTCTTTAATCATTGGTTACAGAATTCCTTAGACTTCACAGTGTTTTCGAATCGCTGGAAAAGTGACTGGCCAGATGTTTCTTTTTCCTCCTTCTAGAACTCTTAGGTGGGAATTGAGGAGGTATCCTGAAAGTCTTTTCCATCCACAGTTCAGGGTGCGGGTAGTTCTTAAAGATGAATCTTTTATTTAGGATTAAAAGCTATACACACGTTTTGTTTTGTTTTGTTTTGCTTTGTTTTGTTTTGTGTAAGGGTAGTGGGCTTTAGTAAGGTTCATTTACATATGGTGCAAGACACAGGTTTTACAACCATCGCCTTCCCTATTGCTTTTTCAACAGCCCAAAAGAGAGATGGTTCTGAAAGCAGTTGTTATGCCCCTAGAGTCGGGTTGTCATCTTTTGTTTCTTTGTTGCGGTGGGGTGGGGGTGGGTGGTGGGGTGATGGTGTGCTGCAGGGATCCAAACGATTCCTGCCCGAAGCTGAAGGCGGTGCTGGAAAGGGGACGATGGGAATAAACGTGCTCGATTCCCCAATTCTTCCCCCCGAGAGTGCTCAGCTCGGTATATTTCCAACCCTCGGTGGTGTGCTGGGCTTACAGTGCTCCCTCTTTGCAAATACCTGTACCAAAAGCCAGGAAGACAGGAACATAAGGTTCCGAGATCTCCCCCTGGCGTCACCCTATTCTACCTCTCTTTCGGAAACCAAATCCGGTCCGCCAGCTCAGGAGCGCAGAGACCATCCAGCCTGGAAGCCGTCCTCTCGCAGCTGCCACCATCCAGGGTTGAGAACAGCTTGAAGCTTTGGTGCGCGCCCACCGCGCCGCGAGCAACTCTTCCTAGTAATAGGGCCAGCCAAGGATCTAAATATGCCTTATTGCAACCCCCAGAGGGCTTTCAGCTCGGCCATAGCCTCTCGCTTTTCTGTCCCTGCGCTAGCGGAGAAAAATTATAAACGTACGTGCACACTCATAGATAAGCACACGCACCCTGCTTTCTTCACTCAAGAAAACCAACAATATACGTCTTTGCCCCAAAGAAGGTTCGAGTCTTCGCGCTTTCTTTTCTTTACCTAGAGGTTAGTAGTCACTCTTTGCTGCTCTGCGCGCCCCCTACCTGTGTACGGCCCGGGTGGCGTTGCAGGGAGGGGGTCTGGGAGAACTCGACACTCCAGTTTCTCCAGTTGGTGCAGCTCCCCTGGCTCTGCACTTGGTATCTCCCACGGTCAGGCTCTTGCTGGGAAGCCGGGAAGGAAAAGGCGACTGTGGTCGTCACCGCCGCCCTCCCTGGAACCGGAGTCAAACTCTAATCCGGCACCAACGCCTGACGCTTCAGACGCACATCTGGACCAGACGTGCAGATGTGGGCGACTGGAGAGTTCCTCCACGCCAGGCGTCCCAAGTCCTGAGCATGCCCAATATGACTCCTAAGGCTTCCGAAGCGAGTTTATGGGCATTCAGATTCCGCTTTTCCGCTTTTTCGAGGAAGCTGAAGAGGGTGGAAAGGGAGGGATCCAAGGCTTTGGGCAGCGTGCCGGGTTCGCCTGGGTACGTGCCCCGGTGCCCGGCTGGGTGAGGGGCGGAGCCGGTTGGGGAGCCCAGGGAACTGGGCGACCAGGCGGGGCTGGAACTGGAGCATTGGACCCCCCTCCAGACGGACATTGTAAGTGCTGACTTGATGCGCCGCCAGGAGGCTGCATGTGGCCGGCCTTGGCGCGCTGGGGTCGCACTGTCAGCGGGAGGCAGTCGGCAGTGCTCTCACGCAGACCTACACGAGAGCTCGTGGGTCACTTACGCTCCGCAGTCATGGGCTTGGCGTTTCTGGAAGGCGGGGAGAGGGGAAAGGAGGAACCCCAACAATTCCTCTTTCCCTTGCCTTTTTTTTTTTTTTTTTTTTGCCAAAGTTATACTGGCAAGAGACTTGGCATTCTTTCTAAGTCAGTGTTGAGGTTTTACACATCGAGCAGTGATCGCACTCCATTGTGTGTGGTGTGTGTGCACGCGCGTTTGCATTTGTCATGACTATGGAACCCTGTCCCAGGTTAATCTTGGGGATGACAAATACTCTTCTGAACTCCCCATCCTATCTAACCCTTGGGAAAAAATAATAAAAGCTGGGTACTAGAGTCCCCTGGCCAGGTACTCATTGTACTATATCTAAATTTTGTTTATCCATATTCCTTCCTCTGCGCCCACCGTCAGCTTTCTCCTACCCCTCTCTCCACCTTCTAACACCCTATCTTTCTTCGACTTCCCTTCCTCTGCCCGATACCTGCTCCCTCAGCCCTCCTCCTCCCTCCCCCATCTCAGCTGCGGCTAAAACCTGGAGTCTTGGGGAAAAGGGGGGAAAAAAACCCCTCGGCTGTGGAGCTGTCAAACCGGGCATGCTCAGTAGACAGGGCAGGTTTTTGGTCTCGAGTAGCGGAGAAACATTTTTTGCACCACCGCGACCAGCCTTAGAGCGCGGCGGCGGCGGCCACGGCAACATCAACGCAGCTGTGCAGACGCCCCGCACCCCGGAGCGCTGCAGGCTCTGGCTTTGCTCGGAGTTCACCTCCGAGTGCCCCGGGGGCTGAGCTCACCCCTTTTGCTCGCACAGACACGCAGACTCTCTCTTTCACGAGCACACACGGGTATACACACTCTCGCACACACGTACGACCCTGGGCGCAAGCACCCTCTTGGTGGCGGGCGTCCGCGGGCGCGGTGATAGCCAGGTTCGGTCCCTGCCCTCCGCGGCTGCTGGCTGAGAGCACCGCTGCCCACGGCCGGAGGAGAGCGATGCGGGGGCCGGAGCGGCAGTTCGAACAGTAATGTGGATTTACAGTCGTTTCCTGCAGGAACCGGCTGAGACGCCTGAAGTCCGAGGTGCCAGCAACGTCCGGAGGGGCTGAGCACCTGGCAAGGGGGCGGAGGACCGCACCTGGGGACCGCATCAAAACTTGCGCCTGGACCAGGTAAGTGCATTTCTCCCTCTGACTCGCCCCCCGCCCCCCACCTCCCAACCCAAGGACTCCAGGCGAACTTCGCCCCGAGGCTGCTGGCGCTGGATGGCGGCTCCCGGCCGTGAGCGTCAAGCTGTGTCGGCTCTGGGAGTCCTGCCCGAGGTGGCAGAACCTTTGCTTTTTCTTTTGGTCTCTGCCAGGCTCGGAGCTCCAGACCACCCGGGGGAGAAAGGAGGCCGGCCTCGTTCGAGGTTCAAGCAGGGCCCTGGGGGGCGCTGCCCTTCGAGGGCACCCTGGGCTTCTCAGGCTACACTTTTGCCCACCAACTCCTCGGGTTCTGAAAGGGGGGTCCTCGCCTGGGCTCTCACGCAGAGTGCCGGCAGTCTAACAAGTGGACACGGACGAAGGGTGGAGGGGCCTGGGTCCCAGGAGAGACTAGGGGGGCGCCTCTTCTTGGGTATCCTTCCCACCTGGAACGTCCGCTCGGGGCTCGGTCACTGGGATTAAGCTCCTGCCATCTCTGAGAAGATGCCTAGGGGCTAGGACACACTTTAGTACCTGTTTGCTTCTGAATATCTCTTCGAATCTCACTCGGGGAGCGCATGTTCTGGGAGGAACTTCAGGACCTCCTTACCTATGCTGTCTGGGGCCCCACCCGATGCGTTTTCCCTACACCCCAATCTTTGTCAAAAGGGACAGTCGTTACGCAGCAGTGGGTGCCCAGGGAACCGTCGGATTTGGCTCTAACTACGCGCTCAGCTACCGGGGTTGGTGCGTTTTCACATTTCATCCTGAGACTTGGTCCCGGGAATCTAGCAGCAGCCAGCCCATCTGCCCAGCGCCTAGTACCTTCTCGGCATGCCTGGGGAAATGTAACCTCACTTTCGTCCAAGCCACAACCGGCGGATTGCCAATTCAGTTTTAGGATGCTTTTTCCTAGAGGTGGAGAAGGGGAGACTGTTGGCGCTACTCGGTGAGCGGATATGTTTGCAGTCAAGAGTGTATTTAAACATTTCAGCGAACACAGTGCAGCCGGTTGTTTACAGTTACGGAGACAGACGATCTCTCTCCACTAGTAGATGCCGTCTCGACATTCATTTCACCACGGAGAGAGTAGGGGCGGGGACGGGGGCTGGTTTGCAGTTCGAGCTTGCCCTCGGCAGCTCGGGTTTAGCTGATCTGCATCACTGCTACTGACTATATGCTAATTTGTGGAGAAAAACTCTACATGTCCAATATGAAGCAAATGGTCAGGAGAAACCCTGAACTTTCCCGTTTTTTTCCCCTTGAGATGTTAATCCAGAGGTGTTTTTGAGGTGATCCGAGGAAAAAGAAAAAGAAGTTTCTGGTGCCATAGATGGGAAATTAGTAGTCATTTGGTTTTAGAAACCAAAAAGAAACGAAACACCCCAGTGGACTCTGAAAGGTACTGTTAGATTAGCATTTAATTGATCTCGTTTGTGATAAGTAAGGGTCATAGCTTCCTTGAATTTTAGATGGCCGTTCTATGATTAAAATTAACAAACCAGGTACACTTGTACTGTGAGAATCCATCGATACTCTTAACCTGTTTGGGGAAGGCATTGCAAATGTCTGCTCTATTATCTTTCGGCTGAATAATCCTGGTCCATTTTCTTAGTCCGCAGACTTTCAATTTGGAGCATAGGTTACTCCAATGCTGCCAAGAAAGAGACTTAAGAAGGAAACAATTATTATTTTTATTATTATTAAAAGGAGATCCGCAGCTTTACATTCTAGTCCATGATTACCCAGCATTAGCTTGTTTGCTAGCCCCCACCCCTTGCTCTTCATATCTGCAATGTGGGGAGAAATGAATTTTCATGAGGCATAGTATGACCCTTAAAATAAATAACTGGAAAAGCAGAATCCCGGTTTTGCCAATTTTTGTCCGAATTCATAAGACTTTGTTTTGGTGATGTGTTAAATAATTTACTATCGCAAAGTTTTTTTTTTTTTTTAAGGGTAGTTAAGAGCTTTCAAGTATACCGAAGTAATGTTGGAACCTTTTAGTGATAACAAAAGTTGCAATGTAGACTTGAAAATGGGTTCATGCAATTTGTAAAATGAATCTATGCCCTTAAGTGTTACTTAAAAGTTTTCAGATTGTCCCCCAAATATTTTTGAAAACAGCTGTTCTGGAAAACAACTCTAAGAAGAAATGTTAGCATTTGCACTGTAGAACTAAGAGTCTTGTCCTTAGAACAAGGCCAGGCACATAGTAGAAAACGATCATATTTGAATGCATGAATTATTTGCCATTAGTTCTAGATTCCAGTTATGAATTAAAAATTGTCATGTCATTTGACAAACTATATAATGGGGCTGAAGGGAGGAGTGCTTTGTAGAATCATTGTGCTGTAAGGGTGATTAAATGACATTCCAAATATGCAAACATGTAAGTGTGTTAAAAAGTAAAATCAGATTATATGTAACTACCATCTCATTCCAAGGCCTAATTGGAAGTCTGAATACCCTAAAGGCCTCAGAGTTTCAGTTTAGCCATCAAATGTGTAAATAACACTGACATGATCATAGTTTCCCTTATAGTCATTGTACCTTTCTGATGCCTTTAATACAAAGATTCAGGCTGAAGCAGAACATTCAAATATTCAAGTTTATTCTGTACAGTATTACTTTAAATTGCCAAATTGCAAAACATTCTTTTGATATGTTGCTTCTGAAAACAGAAGGCTTAGCGTGGAACTTTAAAACTTGGAAGGGGTAAGAAAGGTCAATATTAATATAACAAATTTTCTATTCCATTCCATGCTAGAGATAGCAATTAGAATCCATGTAATCTTTTCTTGAAGCTTGCTTTTTTTCTGAAAGTCCATTATTTTCAGTTTTAAGTATATTTGTCAAGTGCTTGGTATGGATTATGGTTAATAAATTTCCTGAGGTTTCCCAAAACAGTTATTTATTTATCTGTGTATTTACTTACCTACTGACCTGAGGTCAAAAGATGAACAATACTTTGAATACTCGACTCAGTGATTAATTTCTTTTAATGAAAACAAATTTTCTTAGTACTCACATATTTGTTCTCCTTCATACACACACACACATGCACACACTTAGAAGCAATCTCATGAGAATGCCATGGATCAGATAGACAACATGTATGATAATTTCATTGAAATTCTATATTTCTTTAAATTCCTTTCAGTGGATCTTCAAAAGGAGTAATCTGTGCATACTTAACAAAAAAGAAATTTCCTATTGTTTACCATTTGGAAAAAGGGTTTGAACTGGATTACAAGCACAACTACAGGTAGATTAAATGATGAAGGAAATCGTAAGGGATAGTTTTTAGCAATCCTAATCAATAGCACATATCCATAGCTGGACATGTAGCTGCTGATTAGAATAAAAGTGTAAGGAATCAAATTTCAGAACTGTTCCCATATACAATAACTGCTTAAAGTCATCTGCAGATTCTGAATGTTAAATCAGAATCTCTATTAAGTGGAGATTAAATCACTATTTTAAATGGTGATTACTATTATTTTTCCTTCTCATAAAAGGTAAAACATCCTGAAATCTGGATTAATATGTAATTTCTACTCCTTTCTGTTTTCCATTGACTATTTTAGATCTGAGAAAGTAAATATCAAATAGAACCAACTATAACTGTGCTGAGTTTGAGCAGGTGAATGCTATAAAATGTTTTACACAGCTTTCGATTATTCCTAACACCCATGATGGTCCAACCATAGGTGTCTCTTCAGTGTGTAGTACTCTCTTCTGACAATTTTATAATGTATAGAGTTTTTGTAGTTTGCTAGATGTACTATGGTATAATTTAACCAGACCAATGAAATTCCTTACATTTGGAACCATGAAAAATAGAGCTGAGGAAATTGGACCATGATGGCGTAAACTGAAAGTTATTGTATAACAATATTTATATTGCACTGCTAACATTTCTATAATCAAAGCAAACTGGTTTTAAGAGATAGCAAACATTTTTACAGTACATGTTAAAGTCAGTTAAATTATTATGTAACATCAGGACTCATTTCTAGACCTGGAAGTATAATCTTGGATGATTTACAACTTAAAAAAATTTCTGAATTTTACTTCCTGTCCAAGCCTCCACTTTAGGTAAACAATAGCATATGGTGAAACACTCATATATGCCAACTAACCACTGCCTCTTGGATGATGTTTTCAGTGTGATGTAATGATTCTGAAATATTGGGTTCTCCATCCCACCCTCTTGTAACTGTATGAGTGGAGAAATTAATTGGCAAATGAACACAGAAAAATGTGTTAAATAATCTCTCTTTGTATCAGTAGCTCACTGGCAGTGAGGCTTATTCTTGGAGGCTTCATATCTTGTTTATAGTAGGTATATGCGAAGATTAATACATTTTTTCTGGGTACTTATGACAAGTCTCTATGGTTGTATCTAGGTGACACCCAAATATGTGAGTGAACAGTTCTGTCAAACATCCAGCTGTTTGGGTTAATGCAAACAAACAATGGCTGAGATAATTTTTTACTTAATTTCTGTATGATTTGGAGTCATCTAATAAGCTAACAAATTTGAATATCTCTGTCAAAAATAAAGAATAAAATGAAACACTTTAAAACACATGCAGAGTACTTTAAACACTCTTGGGTTGCTGTGAAATGAACTAATGAGCCAAATGCCATCCTGAATCTACAGCCTGGTATGATATGTACAAAGGATGTTGCTTTCAACCCTCAACAAGTACAAAAACAAAAACACACTGGCCTTTTCAACAAGCCAGGAAATTAAAAACTTTAACTTCAATTCTGCCTCCTCCCTCCACCCCCGGTACTGATTCATCAGTTTAAAGAAATCAACTTGAAGAGTTTGATATGTTGGCTTTTTACAATTTCCTGCACCTCATTTTCTACGATTCTTTTACTGCCATGGAAACTAGACGGGACAGACAGCTGGGAGTCACTAATTCAGGATGGGAACCTGCTTGTTAATTTAATTTCATGCCAGCCTGTTGGTCCCTGAAAGTAACTGTAAAAGGCTGGGGAATTGAATTTTCGTGCAACAAATGATTAAGCAGAACAAAAATCAGTGCCATCTTTGTCATTTTCCTGAGAATCTTACTGCAACCCTCTTTGTCCCTACTCAAGCAGTTCTTTGAAAATAATCACAGAAATAGAGGTTTGATTTGTGCATTCCTATTAGTGTTTATATATGCTATAGAGCATTTTTGTTCTATGAGGATGTTCACAGCTGTAAAATAGTTTCATAATAGCTATTTCTTTGTAAAAATATGTTCTTTCAAATTATGATTTTGTAGGCGTTGAAGAAGCCTAGTTAGTGATCACAATAAAGTATAAATGATGTTTGAATTTTCTGGTAGGATTGGTTATTTTTCCTTTTCAAATATAAAAACAATTTTATTGAACTATATATGTCCCACTTCTTTTTATTGTAGAGACCAAATGGATTTGAATACATTTCTTTGAAATCTATAAGACACTCATTTTACCTGCCACCATAAAACATACTGATTGTTTTAACTTTAATTGACTAAAGAGTTGAGTTGATAAATAGTCGACAATAAGGAAATTGTCTTTTACTGTTTCTCATATTGTGTTCTAATATTTTTGTGGCTGACTAAAACTTACAAAATGGAAATTTGGAATCACAAACTCTCATATGAGCTCAATTGCAGTCCATGTTAAATCCTCTGCAATATTATCAACTTGGCTCAGAGAAACTAATATTTTTTTCTGTAAATTTATAGCTGTGAACAAATTTCTATATTATGTCTAAGAAAGGGTGATTCCCAAAAGGGATTTTAGTAATGAAAAAAGAATGGAGATCTAAATCTATATATCTACACTGTATCTCACCAGGTATTTTTCTGTTTGAAAGTGACTAGAATTTCAAAATATAAATATCCCAGACAGAATTATTAAAGATAATATGAAGTAGTGATTTAAAAGTTTAGGAAAAATTATATTTTCATTTTTACATTTTAGGGAATATGGATGATATCAGTATCCAGTTTGGGGGTATTGGATTGCATATGTTTTGTTAATTATTTAGTTTATTTTTACTTCTTGAGCTGTATCTGTGTAATATCAGAATATCTGAGTAAAATATGAAAAATTCAGTCAATAGTCATTGTTGAACATGTAGATTTCCTAGTATCTATCTGTGCCTTATCTTCTGTGTCACGTCGATTTCCTCAAACCTTTCAGCAGATGCCTGGCATTTGGATATATAATGAAATAAAATCAGTCAATCATCTGGATAGTTCCAATACCTGATCAGTGAATTTTGACTGTTCATCCAAATGATGTTCTGGATTTATAGCCTCGGTTTCCCTTTGGAAATTACTATATATTTACTTTTTAATTGTTTTCCTAATTAGCTGAGAAGTATTGTAATTATTCAGAATGCTGATGCAGATATGTGTGTGTATTTATGTGTAACTTTCAGTAGAATTCCTATATGGTTATATCAAAGGGAATCATTTTCATTTTAATGTTTAGAATCACAGTTTAGTGTTTTTAGCTGCCTGTATAAATGAAGGATTTAAAAGCAGCCAAAAAAGAATACATTGCTATCAGTTTGCATACTTCAGGGAAAATTTGATCATTAGTTAAGGTCAAGGAGAAAATTTCCCAGTTGTGTGATTTTGCATAATTGGTGAATTTTAAGTGTTTATATTACTTCTGAAGCCTCTATCTGGTTTAGACACCTGTCAAAGAGAAGGTGCCAGATTAGATGGACAATTGGTTTATTAGATATTGCAATCCCTGTGTCCCAGCTGCATGTAGACATTTGAAGAAAACTCTTCAGTTGTTCAGAGAAATTAGAAAAAGATATGCAGATGGCCTAGCTCAATCTAGGTTTTTTAAAGTACATTTAAAATTAAATGTCCTAAGAGATGATTAATTCAGGAAAGTTATTGATAATGAACTCATCTTATGCTACACATCCTTTGCACCCATGATGATGCGTTATTAAAGGTGTCTCAATCTTGCTAATTACCACCTGCGTTTAAATATAGAGGTGTATAAATATACCACAACCACACAGTGACTCGAAGCCTTCTAGACCTGAAATGTTCCTAGCTAACTCAGTTCCCATCAACAAAATATTTCGGATCAGCATTTTGAATTTGTACTCTGCACATTACCCCCTTTTAGTGTTAATGATTTTCATTTTTTAAAGCTTCTCTCTTTAATTGCAAGCATTTGAGTGATATTGATGTGTGATCTCCTGCTGTATTAACTAGCCCAAGAATATGTTTGTGTTCATGTGTGTGGGGATGGAGTTTTTTTTCCCAAACGAATTCTTATTGAAAAGTAAATGTACATTTTGGACATAGATTTGCAAACATAATTTACAGATACATACAAGTACATCACCTATTTGCTTACTCTGTGCCTGAAAAGAATATGTTTTTGTGATTGTGACTCGCTATATGTTTATGCAGTTTAAGGAAGCATTGACAGAATTGCTATGCAGGTCAAATAAACTCTTTTTGGAAAGATAGTGTTAATTTTGCAAATGAGATCTAGTGACCACGAAGGGAAAGTCTATGCAGTTGACTGACTAATTGATACCTATTGCTTAGTTTTGAGAAGACTCTTGTACCTTGAAATACCAATAAAATCACTCTCATGTCTTCCTTCCTCCTCCCCTCTTTCCCTCTTTCCTTCCAGTCCTTCCACCTTCCCTTTCTTCCTTTCTCTTTCTTTCAACTATTTCCAAGAGTTGAAGTAGTATATAGGTTTACAAGAAAGAAAGCTCTCGGCCAATTCACTGAAGTATTGAGATTGATTAATCTTTTTGTTCTTTTTCTAAAACTGACCAATTCTTTATGTACATCCTAGATCATTATAAGTATAATATGAAATATTATTCTTTATATTATTTTTGGCTCATACGTTCTTTCAGTTATCTTGGGTAGGAGCTAAAATAACACCTATTTCCTGGGTTGGTACTGTTTATTACAGGTTTACTCTGTGCACATATCCATACATTGTTAGTATATTTGTGATTTATCTTTCATGTTTAGTCTAATAAAGTGTCAACACTTAGGTGTAATACCATTTATGTTTGGTTGTGAATCCATGAAGTGTTAACACAAGGGTGCTAACATTTTTTTTTCATTGTTTTGTCCTTTCCCCTGTTTGAGATATTGCCTTGATGAAACATTGGACAACTTGTGAAAGTAAGGTAATTTTAATGTAAACAATTAGAATTCAGTGCAAGGGCAGTATCTTAAGGGTAATTTAACATGGAACACAGTGAATTTTAACAATAGATTTATATAAAACATGGAATAAAACATGTTTAAGACACTGTATAAAACAGCAATAGATGTAGTGAGGTAACAATGTCCCACACCTCTAGCAAAATCCTTCAGGCTGTTGAAAATCCTTCTGCTGTTGAAAACGCAGAAGAAGAATCAACATTTACACAGAGCTCTGGAGAAATGGGTCTTCAAGTCTTAAGCGTTTTTCACAAAGACCACAGGTCTCATGGACTGGACATTTTCCCCTGCAAAGACTTTACTATTGCATGGTTTTTGGTTATGCATCATAAAACAAACTTCATGAAGAAAAATCTTCATCTGTTCGTTCATTTTTTCATTCATTAATTTATTTGCCAAAACTTTTTAAATGCTTCTGCTTACCCAGTGATACAAAGACATTAAAAAAATTCAGTGGAGGAGGCAGACATATAAACTTATTATTATCGTGTAACAGATGCTCTAGAAGAGGAATAATTAGAATACTCTGGCAAAGGTATGTATGACTTTATAAAGGATATGTCACTCGAATTGGTTTTTAAAGAAAAGCTAGGAATTTTTTTTCATTAGAGAATATGGAGAACTGCATTCCACATGGCAGAAGGATTATGAAAGGGCACAAGGCTAAATTAGCAATGGAAAATACCCACCAGGATAATAAAGTGTCATTTTATTTCCTATCCAAGTCTGGCCAACAGAGCTCAGGGATAATGTCTTATTTTATTTACTTCTGAGTGCCTGGCATACAGAAGGTGCTTAGAACATATTTGTTAAATGAATTAATCTGTTTGGTTTTGCCTGCATGGAGAGTTAAACTGAGGGAATGGTGGTTTTTCTAATGTTTATCCAAAATCAGGCAATGTACTACTTTATAACAGTCTGCTGAATTAGATGAGGTACTATAAAGTGGGGAGGGGAGGGTGGCTCACTGACTTCGAGTTTTAGAAAGATGACATCTGTATGGACAGTGGATTGAAGTGGATTGAGTGTAGTAGCAGTGAGACATTGAGAGACTGTGTTGCAGTTGTAAGCAGTCTTGAGGGTATGAACCAAGGCAGTGGCAGTAAAGATGGGAAGGAGGAGAAACACTTGAGATCTAATCATAAGTTAACATCAATGGGGCTTGGAGATTGATTACATTTAGAGAGTCAGGGACAGGGAGGAGTGATTGAGGCTTTTGGTTTGGGAAATTAGGTAATTCCATTAAACAATATAAGGAACACAGAAGAAAAATATCTGTTTGGGTATGGATAATGAGGCCAGCTTTGGATTTATGTAATGTGAGATACCATCAAGACATCCAAATGGAAAGGATTTGTGATGGAGAGAGATTGCACCTCTGCAGATCAGGTCTGGAGGTAGAGATTGTGTGCCAGTAGTCAATGTAGTAGTTGAAATCATAGCAATAGGAAGATGAGTTCACCTAGGGAATATATACAGAGTAAGAGAAGCAAAGTTGAAATTTTGAGAAATGCTGAACTTTAAGAGGTTGGTGAAATAAGACTGAGCCTTCAAAAGAGAGCAAGTCAGTGTAACATTGGAGAGGTAGAAGGAAAACCAGAAAATAATGAAATAGAAGCTAAGGAGGAAATAATGTTATAAATGCCACATAAGAGGAAATAGAAATGGCCAGTAAATGTGGAAAAAAAACCCTCAATTTTCTTTTTTAAAAGTATTTTATTTGTTTATTTATTTAGAGAGAGGGGAAGGGAAGGAGAAAAAGAGGGAGAGAAACATCAATGTGTGGTTGCCTCTTATGCACCCCCTACTGGGGACCTGGGAACCTAGGCATGTGCCCTGACTGGGAATCAAACCAGTGACCCTTTGGTTCCCAGGCCCCATGCTCAATCCACTGAACTGCAGCAGCCAGGGTGAAAAAAACCCTCAGTTTTCAATGATGAAAACAAATGCAAATGGGAACCAATAAATACAAGGATTTTTTGTTTTATTTTGTAAGGTCATACTCAGTGTAATTGCTCAAGCCTCAGACCTTAGATACTTTCTTGATTTCTTTTTTTCATCCAACCAATTAACAAATGCCAACTCTACGTTCAAACCACATTCACTATCTGAATCATTTTCTCCTCTCTCATCATTAATACCTTACACCAAATCACCATCATCTCTCACCTAGACTACCGACCGAAATAGGTTCCTATTGTTGCCTGTATATACCTTCTTGCTCCCATATAGTTTTCTACACAGCAACCAGGGTGATATTTTAAAATATAAACAAGATCTTGTGATTTTTCCACTCTGCCTTCCAATGGCTGGCTTCTTATCACGCTTAAAATAAAATTTAAAAAGTTATTTAGAACTGGCTGATGTGGCTCAGTGGATTGAGCACCAGCCTGTGAACCGAAGGGCTGCCAGTTCAATTTCCAGTCATGGCACATGTCTGGGTTGTGGGCCAGGTCCCCAGCTGGGAACGTGCGAGAGGCAACCGATCAATATATATCTCTCACACATTGATATTTCTCCCTCTTTCTCCCTCCCTTCCCCTCTCTCTAAAAATAAATAAATAAATTCTTTTTAAAGATGCAGGCCAGGTTCCCCAGTAGGGGGCGCTAAAGAGGTGACTATACATTGATGATTCCCTCCCTCCCTTCCCATCTCTCTAAAAATAACTAAAATAAATAAAATCTTAAAATTCAGAAAAAATGTCTACCATGAGTTACACGGCCCTACATGATTTGCTCCCTATTTATTGGGCCTCATGTTTTACCGTTCTCCTGATGAAACCTTCCTTATAAACATTCTAGTCACACTGCTTTCCATTTTGTTTTTTAAACATGCTATGCATTATTTTCTGTCAGGGCCTTTGCACTTGCTATTTTCTGTGCCTGAAATGAATTTTCTCCAAGATTTCTATAGGCTTACTGTCTTGCTGCATTCAGATCTTTGATCAAATATTCCCTCATCAGAGAGGCCTTCCCTGACCATCCTATGTAAGGAGTCCTATCATGATTCTACATTTTATGTGCTTTTATCCACTTTTATTTTTCCTCATATTATTCATCACTACCTGGTATCAAATTTATCAAATTTACTAGCATATTAGCTCCATGGGAGCATGGTCTTTGTGTGTGTTTTGTTTATTACTGCAGCCATATATATCACTGAGTGCAGTACCTGGCATATACATAGTAGGTGTTTAAAAAGTGTTGGTTGAATAAATGAATAGTAAGGACATGATGAAGTGTCAGTTGGTATAGATTTGGCAGTTTGCAGCAAAAGCCTTAAAAATGCTCCTACCATTTGACCCAGTAATTCTACTTCTGGGATTTTGTCCTAAAGAAATAACGTGAAGTGCAGAAATAGCTTTATTTGCAAAGATTTTCATCAAGCATTATTTGTAATGGAGGAAAAAATGAAAGAAACTGAATGTTCAATCAGGGAATTGCTAAGTGATTTATGGTACATCTAGACAATGTAATATTTTATGGCCATTAAAGAGGATGTTTACAAATATTGTATGATAAAAGGAAAACATTTATGTTATACTATCAGGTGATGAGGCAGGGTACAAAATTATATATTCCCAATACATAAGAAAGAAAAAAAGACCGGAAAAAGATGCACAGAAGTGCTAAAATAATTATCTCAGAGGTGGAGTGAGTAATAGGTGATTTTTTCCCTTTATACCTTCCATGTTTTCCAGATTTTCAATAAGTCTGTATAACTTTCATTATGAAAAAAATACATTTGCAAAACAAACAAGGAGGAAACAAAAAACCCACAAAAATATTACCACCTTAGAAGTGCGGATTATGTAATAAATAACAAGGAGGATAAACCTATTGTCCTTGAATGATGGTGCTGGAAGGAAAGGAATTTACCAGTTGTAACTGGAGCCAACTGGTTTTCTGGCTAAAGAAGTAAGTCTATAGACAGGGAAAATAATTGAGATCCACTGACTCAATCTAGTCTTCACTCACTGGAGAACCAAGGAAGGCTGAGTTTATCCTGGCAGGATTTAAACAGGATGTTCAAGGGAGATTAGGTAAGTTAAGGCTTCTTCATATGCAAAGCACTAGCAATTCGCATCATGTAAAACAGAAGTGATTACTCACTATATTCCTTCATGTCATGTAGTAAAAACAATTAAGTAAAGTTAGACTATAGATTACTTGGCTTTTCAGCCACAGTAACCTCTAATGTAAAAGAAGAAAAATAGCATTGACAAGTTTTGGGAGGTCTCATCATTAGAAATGCCCATATTGCCCGACAAAAAAGAAGCTGCAGCCAATAATGTGAACCTAGAAGTTCTTTAAGCCCTAAGGAAGAAAGTGACAATATGGAGTGTTGTAGCATTTATTGTCTGAGAGCACTGATCATTGTAATGGGGTAACTGTCTCTGTTATTAACGCAATTATTTTCTACAAGGTCTTTGAGTAAATGTCCCATTAGAAAAGTAGCATCAGAGATTTGAAAGCATGTATGGCAAAATGTAAAGATATACTCATTAGTAAAACAAAGTATGACCTATATGCAAGCCTAAAGTCCCTTGAAAATAAAAATAGTGTTCATATAGGTGTTATAATTAGTATATAATTGAGTAATTATTGAAACATATTTAAAAGCATCTCATTTTGTAAACAAATAGAAATTACACTTTTTAAAATCCATCTGAGAAAGATATTTATCCATATACATGCATACGCATATTCACATATATGTATGTATTTTTGGACTGGACTTTTACACCTTTCTTCTGCTCACCTTCAATTTATGCATTTCATAGCCAAGCTCAGATGCTAATTTCGTTTGAGGAAGCTGAGAACTGAAGGATGTAGAATATTACTCTCTATGTAGGACCAAACAAGAGGCAGTAACACTAATGAAAGTCTGGGTTAGATGATCTCTTAATGTGCTGTTCAGATTTGGATTTAGGACTCTGCTTGTAGGCCCTAGCCTATCTCCAAAACCGATAGTCAGTTCTGTGAAATACATTTCAAACATTTGTGGCTTCTGCTGCTGTTGCCTCTAGTATGCATTATTTGGTTGCGTTTGATGATGATTCTCTCAGACATTCTAACTTTTGTTTTTCTTAAAGGGTAGCTAGTCCACCTGCAGTATTAAGACAGTCAACAGTTTCTCTTTTGACAATGAACTCTTGAGTCCAGTAGAGATAAAAGGTGAGGGAAGTGGTACATGTTTGGAACTGGTAAGTAATGGCAAGTAACGTGGGGGATCATATGTAGATCAATGTGTGATGAACTGGCTTTCTCTAATCATAAGTGGGAGATACACTCCTAATGGCTTTAGTCTGAGGGCAGTTGAGAAGTGAACAGAGAACAGCTATATTATTTTAAAGTCCTCTTTCCCATTCTTATGTGTATCTCACCAAGGCAAAATGCTACATATAGGGTAGTTTATTTTTTTAAAACATTTTTGCTGACCTTCTTGCAGAATTATCTTGATGGGTATGAAGCCAGTTTCTACAGACTTACTCTGTTCTGTGTGGTGGGAAAGCCAGAAATACTTTTTGTAGACTATATCTAAGTACTTTCTGAAATATTTTCCCTTGAAAGACTCTACTTAGCACTATTATGGGAGCACATAACGTTTGAGCAGAACTATGGCTTTTGTGAGAAATATTAACAGTGATGAAAATGTACATCGGCAATTAGATTGCAACTAATCAAGAGCACCACTTCAGTCTATTATGAATGATTTATATATAGTGTATCGGATACGGAGATCATTAATAATAATATAATACTCTATCATCATTACAAGGTCATCTTGGTGATCTTTATCAAAGGTGACAATGATGTTATTGACCTACATATTTTTAAAAATTGTATTTAGATATTACCTTGTCTCTTACAGTGGAGAAATTTTAAATTATTGCCTTTACTACTGAGATTTTGTCTCACATGTAAAAAAATAGGTTTGGGGATTACTTGATTGATAAATTGGGGCCATAAGGTTAATTAAGTGCCAATCAAAAAATATTGGAATGTTAAAGTTTTCCTTTTTTTTTTTTTGCTTTACTTTACCATACTGCCTTTTCTAAAATGGGTTTTTGAAGAATTTAAAACATACAGCTTTTAGAACTTCCGGCCAAGATGGAGGCGTAGGTGGACACACTGTGCCTCCTCGCACAACGAAAATTAAAGACAACAAAGATTTAGAAACAAGACAACAACAGAAATGATAGAAAATTGAACTGTATGGAATTCCAACAACCATTCATCCAGACCGGTAAGAGGGGCGGAGTCGCGGCAGGAAAAAGTGGAGGTTGGCAGACCCGGGCTGCAGGCAGCAGTGGCTAGTGGACCCCAGGGAACAGGGTGGCAACTGTGCAGACTCAGTGAGGCTGCGCAAGGCAGCTGGCTGACCAGGTGGTCCTGCATTCACGCACAGATAATCCAGGCAGAGGGGAAGCAGCGGAAGGGACTGGAATCCAAGAGAGAGCGGAGCAAGCGCCGTTGTTCGCTCTCGGACCCGTCCCCACACACAGCGTCATTACCCAGCGACTGGGCTGCCCCGCCCTTGGGAACACCTAAGGCTCTGCCCCTCACTATGCAACAGCCACAGCCAGACAAAAAAAAAATGGCTCAAATGGGAGAACAAGTCAAAGCCCCAGAGCCAATTCATCTAAGCGACCAAGAGATAGCCAACCTATCAGATGCATAGTTCAAAGCGTTGGTGATCAGGATGCTCACAGAATTGGTTGATTTTGCTCACAAATTAGATGAACAAATGCAGGCTACAATAAGTGAAATGAAGGAAAATGTACAGGGAACCAATAGAGATGGGAGGAAAACTGGGACTCAAATCAATGGAGTGGACCAGAAGGAAGAAACAAACAAACAAACAGAAAACAAGGAAGAAACAAGAATTCAAAAAAATTAGAGTCTTAGGAACCTCCAGTACATCTTGAAACGTCCCAACATCCGAATTATAGGGGTACCAGAAGGGGAAGAAGAGCAACAAGTGGAAAACTTATTTGAACAAATAATAAAGGAGAACTCCCCCAATCTGGCAAAGGAAATAGACTTCCAGGAAGTCTAGGAAGCTCAGAGAGTCCCAAAGAAGTTGGACCCTGGGAGGAACATACCATGGCACATCATAATTATGTTAGCCAAGATGAAAATGAAGGAGAGAATTCTAGAAGCAGCAAGGGATAAGGGGACAGTCACCTACAAAGGAGTTCCCATCAGACTGTCAGCGGATTTCTCAAAAGAGACCTTCCAGGCAATAAGGGGCTGGAAAGAAGTATTCCAAGTCCTGAAAGGCAAGGACCTACATCCAAGATTGCTCTATCCAGCAAAGCTTTCATTTAGAATGGAAGGGAAGATAAAGTGCTTCTCAGATAAGGTCAAGTTAAAGGAATTCATCATCACCAAGTCCTTATTATATGAAATGTTAAAGGGACTTACCTAAGAAAAAGAAGATAAAAAATAGGACAGTAAAAAGACAGCAAACTCACAGATATTAACAACCAGACCTAAGACAAAAGCAAACTAAGCAAACAGCAAGAACAGGAGCAGAAACACAGAAATGGAGATCACAGGGAGGGTTAGCAATAGGGGAGAGGGAAGAGGAGAGAGGGGGACAAGGTACATAGAACAAGTAGCATAGATGGTGGGTAGAAAATAGACAGGGGGAGGGCAAGAATAGTGTGGGAAATGTAGAAGCTAAAGAACTTATGACACATGGGCATGAACTCAAGGGGGGAATGTGGGTGGGAGGGGGTGTGTAGGGTGGAGGGGAATGATGGGGGAGAAATGGGACAACTGTAATAGCATAATCAATAAAATATATTAAAAAACAAAAAACATACAGCTTTTTAAATATAAGGGTAATACCTGCTCATTGTAGAAAAATTAGAAAATACAAATAATATATTTTACATACATATATACCTTTTTCTAAGCAAGACTTACACTGTGATTACTTTTTTCATTTATCAATATGTTAATATTTTAGGTTAAATATATATCTAATCCATATACACATATCACATACAGATATATGTACACACAAATTTAAAAAATATATGGCTCTATACAAGTCAGAGAAGTGTATCTCTCAAGCTGAGTAACTAGTGGGGATCATTACAGGGTCCATTTCCTGCCTTACTGCCCAGTACCAAGGGTGGCGTATGGAGACATATAGTTAATTTCTAACTATTAAATAAAAGAAGTCCTGTGGGACATTAGAAACACAACAGAACTAAAGGAGGGGACATGGATTTTAGTCCTGGCTGTACTGGTAACCTCATATGTGTGTTTGTGTAAGCCATTTAACCTCTCTAGGCCTCAGTTTCCCAATCTTATAACAGGGTTGTTTTGAGGATTAAATGAAATGTGTAAGGGACTATCTTAGTGAAGGAATTACAATTACTATAAATTGTTTACATTGGTGAAAAGTTCCTGAAACTGTGGGCATTTCATTTCAAAGTGAGTGAGATATTGAGTGAAAATTGAATAGTGTTAAGCTGAGAGAGTCTTTGTGGGTAAGCATTCCACAGGCCTCCAGGTATGCTCATCTATAGTTAAGAAATTTTCTATTAGCAACATAATATAATGGTTTGCAGTTTCAAAGAGGCTGTTTAAGAAACTGAAGCTTTTATTCCTTGTAAATGATAAAATGAAGTCAACCGCCACCCGTACTCCAACCCCGCATGTTTCTCTTCCTTTCTCTTATATAAGGGCTGTTTTAGACTTGCTTGTACATATATTTGAAGGATAATTTTTCCTAATTTGTTTGCAGGAATTACAAGGATAAACTTTATTCAGCTGTCTCCTTTTCGATTCCCACAACTTCTGGATCTATCAAGGTATGTGCACTCTACACTGAAATTTTCTTTGGGAATTGAACACATAGCTATACCATGTGAAAAAAATGGAATGTCCAGTGATATATTTTGTTATATTTATCGAGTGCCACGTCAATGAAATTGCATTGCTTTAAACTTTAAAAAAACTTTTTGACCATTATATACATAAGCTTGTGTTTATACTCCATAACTTATTGTTAGTCTTTGCAAAACCAGATGTGGAGGTTGTGCTACATATTTGAATAATTCTGTGACCTTTTCCACATACAGCTACTCCTTGACTAATAAGAATATCTGCAAGGTACAAGGGAACAGCAATAGCCAATGGGGATTTTGGTGAAACCAACGTTAATAGCTCTCATTGATTGAAAAATAAACATGTCATTTCTCCTGATCAGTTGCAAAATTATTTCCATTCAGATAATTTTATTGACAAAAAATATTTGCCTCCTGAAATGAATGCTTAAAATTTTAAGAAAACTCTAAAGATAAATTATCTGTATTGACATGGTATGGCATTCATCTATTGATCCATATGCTCAGCAAATATTTATTAAGCAGCTACTGAGTGCCTTTTCTTTTGCTCAATGTACCAGTGTAGGTAGAATTTACCTGGAATAGTGAGAAAGTGATTGCTTCCATATTCAGCCCTCCGTTAGATGGAATATGTGAGAAACTGTGGGAAGATGAGGGGAGATTTCAGATTACAGTTGACTCTTGAACAAAACAGGGGGTTAGGGCCGCTGACACTCCCCTGCACACAGTCAAAGATCCACATATAACTCTTGATACACCAATCTTACAATATGTAGGACTTAAGTCAGAGCCCTGTGGTAGTGACCATGTTTTATTAGTTATATTCTTTCTTTTTCCTTCAAGTTTACATTTCATTGAACATGAAACAAAACTAATTGAGGTTGATTGTGGAAAAATTGGCTCATTTTAACAATCTGTGTTACCTCTGGGACACTACTGGCCAAGGCTGTGTGGCCCACAAGGCAAAAAGTGGGATAATTAGAATATTTTTTCCTGCTGTTTTGTTCCCATTATGGAATTTTTACAACTTGAATTTTGGATGGTGTTTTGTACTGCGTAATAAATTTATTAAGAGTATACATAAGTAACTGACATTTTAGTAAACCATAACTTGACCTTAAAAAAGTCGGCATACATGTTTTGTTTCCCCCTAACTTAACTACAGCCTGCTTTCATCCGCACTTTCAACCGATCCGGAGGAAAAACTGTTTTCTCCCAATGTCTTGGACTCCATGCTTGGGAAACTGCTATTTAGAAAGTGCAAATAGTTTTCTATCTGTGCTTGGTTGAATTTGCACATGCAAAACCAAAACCAGGGATAGGAAGGGCTGGCTGGATTTGTTGAAAAAAAAAAAATCACGGGTAAGTGGACCCATGTGGTTCAAACATTCATTGTTCAAGGGTCGCCTGTGATTGAAATCCTAAGTCACTTAAAGGACTCCCCTGATTGGTCTTCATTCTTAGAATTCCTTGGTAAATACGGAACAGAAAGCATTGTATATCTGGCAGTGCTACATACACCATCATTCAAATAAGATTCTCATTCCAACTTACAAACAAGTCAAAAGGATGGTCTGGATTTTTGGTAAGTCTTTGGAATTACTTGATAATTTCTCTAAGTTATGTTAAAACTATGAAATTACATAAAAAATGCAATCCTTAAAATCTTGGAATTTGCATTGCCCTTCAAAAAATACAGTACAAGTACAAATACATTAAGGATTTTTAAAAAACATAATTGGGTTCCAGTTAATTGAGATTAGCCAGTAATAGGAATTTAAATTGATTTGTCAGTTTTAACTTTGCAATTCTTCTAGGGTACTGTCTTTAAGGGAATACTATTTCCAAAAAGTTCAGATGACTATAGAAAAAAATTAAGATCAGAAAATAAAATGACAGATTAAAAAAGAAACTTACTGAGGAAGATGAGATTTTTGCATATTGTATCATTTGTGAAAATAATTTTCTTAATTTGGTAATTGTGAGTCTGACAATTATGTAGTATTAACTTGAAAGGTTTTTTTTTTCAGACTAAGAAGGTAAAATGTGTGAAAAATGATTGTCTTATGAACATAATGTGAATGGATAGATCAGAGTGGAGGATAAATGCCTAAGAGGCCAAAAGAATGCACACTTAGGAAAATACTTGGCTCTGAATGTTTAAAAGGTTCAGGGAGCAACTGCGCTTACTCCCTTGGAGAATACTGTATAATAGAAAAGCCCTTGACTGCCAACCAGTAAACCTGGGCTCTACTCGCAGTCTTATACTAAGGATGTGTTCCTCCTCAGGTAACTTCTCCACTCTGAGCCTTGGTTTACTTATTCTATTATAAAAACTTTGGGATGGATAGCTCCAACTTTTTTCCTACTCAAACACTCTATAATTTTTAGAAAATCAAGGGTTCTTCTCAAGTATGCAGCTTGGAATCAAGATTGGCCATTAAGTTGCAATACAACTGTTGTTAAAAAGATCACTGCTTGTTTAAGTGGCTTAGTTCTGTGGCAATAGGGTGTTTATTTATTTTATCTTAAAGCACTTGTGTATCTTAACATTACTACCACCACCTCCATTCTCTGTGCACACCAGGATTGGCATTATATTAAATAGATTTGAATAGGAGTTTAGTTAGTAGTCTCATTTTCCTCCTTGATAAAAATGCTTAACTTTGGGATGCTTCTATGCTGCTCCTCTGTCAGTCTTTTGAAGTTCAGCAAAATGATGTTTTCTGCCTCTTACAAGGTGGTCATTCAAGGTCAAGCATCTCTCTGTAAGTTCGAACCAGCCAAGTGCATAACCCGATGACTTCAGACTCCAGTGCTTTCAATCTGGCAACCTTCATGAGCATCAACTTCATATTAAAGAATTTAAAATATATTCTCCTTCATCTACATATCACAGCAATAACAACCTGGGCACAGGACAGTTCCTGGGAGCAAATAACCACTTGGAGTTAATGATCTGAGGGGCAGCTGAAGGACCATTGACTCTTCCTAGTCATTCCTTCATCCCTATAAAATACCTATTTTTGAGATGCCAAGCTTTCAATAATTTTTCTGTCCCACATCAGATTAAGTAGTGGCCATAAATAATAGCATTTAATACATAATAATGAGATGTGGTAATGCAATAAAATGTCAACAATTCTAACACTGTATAAAGATGGCCATTCTGATCACCCCCCAAAAAAAAGAATGTTAAATGAAGTTCATGGATCATACTATTTTAAAAGTGACTCTCCCTTTATTGATTTGAAATGAATATAAGAAAAAATTCATATGGCTTAGGAGAACAGTTCCCTTTCTTTTGCTCCCTATTCCACTGACAAGTGATCTATTTTAGAAATAATAAAAAATGCCTCTGATATCTATTTTAAATGGCTTTTAATACAGGATATGTTCAGCTCCCCCCTCCCTTTTAGCAATTGATTCAGTTTCAGGATATATATGGCTCTGAACTAGCAAATACAATTCTCTGCTCTTTTCCAGAGGAAGCATTTTTAATTTCTTTATCACTGTGACAAACACCAGTAAGCCTCTACAGTGTGCCAGGCATGGTGCTAGGTGCTAGGGAAACAAAAATCAATAAAGAACAGTGCTCCTAATCCCAGGCTCATGGTAGAGAGGTGAGGACTGATCTATACACAAAGAAATACAATAATCAAGTGTTGTGGGTATGGAATGCATATGAATTTATTTACTCATGGCATTCATATTATATTTTAAAATTAAAAAAGATTCATATATGAGAACCTTCTCTGTAGGGCAATGAGATATATAATCTCAAATAGCTCCCACTCAGAAAATACATAGGAATCACTGGTCATGGTAGGCAGAATGTTACCCCCCCCCCGGGCCAAAGATGTCCATGTCTTAATCCCTAGATTCTATGAACATGTTATATCACATAGCAAAGGAAAATTAAGATTGCAGCTGGAGCCCTGACTGGTGTGTCTCAGTTCCACAAAGCCAAAGGTCACAGGTTTGATTCCTGGTCAGGGCCAGGGCACATGCAGGAGAGGCGACTGATGGATGTTTTTCCTCCCTCTCTTTCTCCCTCCCTTCTCTTGTCTCTAAAAGTGTATGAATGAAATCTTAAAAAAAAAAGATTGCAGATGGAATTAAGGTAGCTATTCAGCTGACCTTAAGATACAGAGGTTATCCTGATTAACTGGCTGAACTCAATATAATCACAAGGGTCCTAAAAAAGAGGAAGAGGGAAGCAGAAAAGAGAACCAGAGAGGTGACAGCATGAAAACTTGGCCCAACATTGATGGCTTTGAATCCAGTGGTCATGAGTCAAGGAAGGAGAGTAGCTTCTAGAAGCTGGAAAGGGAAAGGGAAAGTATTATTCCCTAGAACTAGAACATCTAGAAAGAAGTGTAGCCCTGCTGACACCTTGATTTTAGCCCATCAAGACCCATCTCAGCCCTGGCTGGTGTGGCTCAGTGGATTGAGTGCCAGCCTTCAAATCAAAGGTTGGATTCCCAGGCAGGGCACGTGCCTGGGTTGCAGGCCAGATCCTCAGGAGGGGGTGTGCGAGAGGCAACCACACATTGATGTTTCTCTTCCTCTCTTTCTCCCTCCCTTCACCTCTCTCTAAAAATAAATAAATAAATTCTTTAAAAAGAAACTTAAAAACAAAGACCCATTTCAGACTTCAGGCTTCCAGAACTGTACAATAAATCTGTTGTTTTACTCCACCAAGTCTGTGGTAGTTTATTACAGTAGCAGTAGGGAACCATTACACTGAGGTTTACTCAGCACAGAAAATTTGGAGAGAAGGCTCTGTCTGCAGTCATAATTGCTGCAAGGTATGGTACCCGTTGATTTTGGTGCACAGGGATGTTTGTCTAGTGACCATTTTTTCCTGGATATCCATATCAAGTCCCTCCATTACAAGTACAGCCCTGAAATACCTGACAGGTCCCTGTTGCTTCCAGTCTCAAGGAAAATATACCTTTTTTTCTTCTTCTGTGGACTGCTTGTATCCCTTCCTTTCATCCCCTTGTCCCCCATCCCTCTGCCTTGATGTCTAGGATGCAAGGTTTGTGGATAAGTGAAAAGCGGAAAATTATCTTTCTTGTGGTACCTAGAGCTGCAAGAAAGATATAGGCAGTACTATCCTAATAAATTATCCTGGCATGGGTTTTGTGACACACATAAATTTGGGAATTGAGTATAGTGGGAAACAGGAGTCTCAGGCTATTGACCTTTTGCTTAGGATCAGTCCTCAGATTTATTTTGTTTGCAACACAAGTCTCTTCTACTCCTCCCCTCCCCTCCCCTCCCCTCCTCTTCCCTCTGCTTTTAAAATGCGTATAGCTGGATTGTACCTTTTCATTTCCATAGTGTCTGCCAACCCCTATTGACTTATTCCTTACTCACCTGACTTACGTAAAATGAACCTGATCCTGTGTTGTAGAGGTTAAGTGCATATGTTTACAATTTGTTTTTAAATTTATTGATTTTAGAGGGAGAGAGGAAGGGAGGGGAGAGAGAGAGAGAGAGAGAGAGAGAGAGAGAGAGAGAGAGAGAGAGAGAGAGAGAGAGAAACATTAACATTGATTTGTTGTTGCCCTTAACCATGGATTCATTGGTTGATTCTTTTTTTAAAAGATTTTATTTATTTATTTTTAGAGAGGGGAAGGGAGGGAAAAAGAGGAAGAGAAACATCAATGTGTGGCTGCGTGCCCCCACTGGGGACCTGGTCTGCAACCCAGGCATGCACCCTGACTGGGAATCCAACCAGCACCCATTTGATTTGCAGGCCAGCACTCAACCACTGAGCCACCCCAGCCAGGGCTCGTTGGTTGATTCTTGTATGTGCCCTGACTGGGGATCGAACCCATAACCGTGGTGTATGGGGATGATGTTCTCACCAACTGAGCTACCCTGCCAGGACTTAAGTGCATGTGCTTTGAGATTTAAGCAGATGAGATGACCCAGTTCTGCCAGACATTGGCTGTACAACTTGGGAAAATAGATTAAGTATAAACTTTCTAAACGTTAGTCTCCTCACTTCTAAAATGGGGGTAATAATTATACCGCATAGACTTGAGAGGTTTACAATGGAATGTACATGACATATAAAGCACTTTGTACAATACTTGAAATATAATATAATACATGCTCAATAAATATCAATTACCATTTTTTTTACCACTAATATTGCCACTGTGAGGGCACAAAGCGGGGGGGTGATCAATTCCATCTAGTAGAGGTATGAGAAGCAGCATCTTAAAAGACTTCATGGAGAAGGTATGTTAGAGCCATTCTATAAGTGTGCACTGGTAGGGGGTAGGGAATAGCAACTTGGTATTATCTGATGAGCAAGTAAATGGTAAGGATGTGCAGATGTTCTAAGCAAAGGAAGCAGTGGCCCAGAAACATCAAATAATCTGATCTCTTACAGGAACCTCAATCATTGTTTTAAGCTAAAGGGTGATGTGGAAGGTAGACATGAGAAGACATGAGGTTAGAGAGGTAGGCTGGGGACAGATGAAGAGGGACTTCTTTGTCTGAAGGAGCATCTCCTTTTTCCTACAGGCCAGTGGTTTTCTAAAGCTGCTTGTGAACTTCAAATTTTGGTGCTTTACCTGCTGAGCCTTTGTCTTGCCTGAGGGGGCAAACTTTGAAACAAATTCACCTAAGAACACAGTTTAAAAGCCACATCTAAAGGCATGGAGAAACTAGGGGAGGATTTTAATTACATTTTTTATAGAGAGCAGCAATTTTCAACCAGTGTGCTTTAAGAATTTTTAAAACATACAATATCTGACTATTTAGTCAGGGGCACTGATATCTTTTCCCTTAGATTGTCAAATGAGAAAATAACAACCAACGCAACAATAGCCATCTGGTGTGAATGCCTTTTCTTGAACCACAAATATATAGGTCATATAATAGAGTTGGATCTTTTTTAAAAAATATTTTATTTATTTATTATTTTTAGAGAGAGGGGAAGGGAGGGAGAGAAACATCAATGTGTGGTTGCCTCTCACACTCCCCCTACTGGGGACCTGGCCCGCAACGCAAGCACGTGACCTGACTGGGAATCAAACCAGTGACCCTTTGGTTCAGAGGCTGGCAGTCAGTCCACTGAGCCACACCAGCCAGGGCTAATAGAGTTGGATCTTAATGATCATGTTGCATAATAAGGTTGTGTGTGATTGGTTAATTTTTGGTACTAGAAATCCTTATATATGAGTATAGACACCTGATTTTTTAAAAGTCACATTGGAACAAAATGGGTAGGTAATTACAATTATTATATTATTTTATAAATCGATTGAAAATATACCTATTTTTTATCAGATGGGCAGAAATTATATATTTTGGTGTGTCACAGAATTTTAGTAATTACTTTATGTGTGCCATGAGATAACAAAGGTTGAAAATCACTGATACAGAGGATTCACCCTGGTAATAACATGGAGAATAGATTGGAGGGGGTGAGACTGAAGGTCAGGAAGCCAGTTAGGGGACTATTGCTATAGGCCAGATGAGAGATGATAAGGGACAGGCGACAGTTTACAATGGGAATAAGCATAAAGGCACAGAATTCAGCGTTTATTGAACTTGAGTGTGTGTCATACTCACTTGGAGGGCTTGTTAAACTGCAATTTGCTAGATCCTGCCCTTGAGTTCTTGTTTCAGTTGGTCTTCAGTGGGGCCCAATAATTTGCATTTCTGTCAAGTTTCTAGGGGATGTTGATGCCATTGGTCCAAGGACTACACTTTGAGAACTACGAAATTTGAGATATGCTAACCATCTCGAACTAATAGGCATGTACCACTTATCAAATTTTGGGAGTAAAGGAAAGGTTTCTGGCATGGGAAACTGGATAGATGGTAGCACCATTCAGTGTTACTGTGATCAAGTTTAATCTGAGTTGCAAAAACTTTCTCCTGACCCTGGCAAGGGAAAGTCAGCTAAAAAATCTTTAAACATGACTTGTAATCAGATCCTAAGCCCTCTTCTGGAAATCTTGACTCTGTACTCTTGTGCCAGTTTCTCCCATTCCTACCTGAACCCTGCCCTTACCCCATTCATCTGCTTTGGTGCCATTCACTTTCAGGAAGTAAAAGTACAGGTGGAGTGGGGTATATAATGAGTTCCATGTTATACCTGTTGACTTTCAGGAGCCTATGGAACATCGGCTCCTCAATGTTGACAAAGTCCACATTAATTGAGACAATAAAAAAAAAACTTTAGGCTTTACTTTTTGTTACTTTATTTATAGAAACATCAGTTTGTTGTTTCTTCTATTGGTTGATTCTTTTTTTTAATATTTTTATTGATTATGCTATTACAGTTTTCCCAATTTTTTCTCCCTTTATCCCTCCTCTGCCCTGTCTCCCCAACTCCCCAGCATTCCCTGCCTTAGTTCATGTCCATGAGTTGTACATATAAGTTCTTTGACTTCTCTGTTTCTATACCATTTTTTATCTCTCCTTGTCTATTTTATGCCAACCAATTATGCTTCTTTTTCCCTGTACCTTTTCCCCCCTATTCCTCCCTTCCCCCTCCCCACTGAAAACCCTCCATGTGATGTCCATTTCTCTGATGCTCTTCTTATTCTAGCGGTTTGCTTAGTTTTTGTTTTCATTATTTTTCTTTTCTTTTAGGTTCATTTGTTGACAGTTATGAGTTTGTTGTCATTTTACTGTTCATAGTTTTGATCTTCTTTTTCTTAGATAAGTCTCTTTAACATTTCATATAGTAAGGGCTTGGTGGTGATGAACTCCTTTAACTTGACCTTACCCGGGAAGTACTTTATCTTCCCCTCCATTCTAAATGATAGCTTTGCTGGATAGAGCAATCTTGGATGTAGGACCTTGCCTTTCAGGACTTGGAATACTTCTTTCCAGCCCCTTCTTGCCTGTAGGGTCTCTTTTGAGAAATCAGCTGATAGCCTTATGGGCACTCCTTTCTAGGTAACTTTTTCCTTTCCCCTTTCTTCTTTTAGGATTTTCTCTTTATCTTCAATCTTGGGTAACTTAATGATGATGTGCCTTTTTGTGTTCCTCTTTGGGTCCAACTTCTTTGGGACTCTCTGGGCTTCCTGGACTTCCTGAAAGTCTATTTCCTTTGCCAGATTGGGGAAGTTTTCCTTCATTATTTGTTCAAATAAGTTTTCAATTTCTTATTGTTGATCTTCTCCTTCTGGCACCCCTATAATTCTGATATTGGAACGTTTCAGGTTGTCCCTGAAGTTTGTAAGACTCTCTCCACTTTTTTGAATTCTTATTTCTTCATTCTGTTCCTGTTGGATGTTTAATTTTCCCTTTTGTTCCAAATCATTGCTTTGAGTCCTGGTTTCCTTCCTGTCATTGTTGGTTCCCTGAATATTTTGCTTTATTTCATTTTGGATATCTTTCATTTTTTTTTTTCATTTTTTGACCAAGCTCAATCAGTTCTGTGGGCATTTTGATCACCAGGGCTTTAAATTCTGCATCAGATAGGTTGGCTACATCCTCATTGTTTAGTTCTCTTTCTGAGCTTTTGCTCTGTTCTTTCATTTGGGCCCTATTTCTTTGTCTTGGTGCAACTGATAAGTTGTAAGGGGGCAGGGCCTTAGGTATTCACTCTCACAGGGCAACCCTCTTTGCTGTGCTGCCTGTGGGGCAGGGGCCAGAGAGGGAACAATGCAGCTTGCCTGTTTGTCCCTAGTACACTTTCCGATGGACTCTTGTGTGAGACTGGGAGTTTCTCCCGTATCAACTCTGAGTCTCAGTTTCCCCTTAAATCAGCCCCTCCCATGCAGCCCATTGCCACGCTGCCCACAGCCCCACCTTGAAGGTGTGCAGACTCACCGTAGTTTTTCTCCATTGACTGGCCTGCGCTGTCCGCAGCCTTACTGGTTTGGTTGTTCTGATTGATTTTTTTCATTAATTCCTTGGTTGTTGGAGTTCCATACAGTTTGATTTTCTGGCACTTCTGGTTGTTTATTGATTTTAGATTGATTGTTATCGTCCTTTTGGTTGTGTGAGAAAGTGAAGGGCCTCCATCTTGGCAGAAACTCCTTGGTTGATTCTTATATGTATGTGCCCTGACCTGGGGTTGAACCCACAACCTTGCCATATCAGAATGACACTCTAACCAACTAAGCTATGCATCCAGTGATGTTTGTTTTTAATTAAAGAAAAGTTTATCACTATATTTCACTTTGCTCATCATCTTCTCTTTATGTAAAACTGGAATAGTCAAGATACAGGTCCAGATGTAGTTAGACTGAACTTTCATCTAGTGACTTCCTGTATATTTGCAGTCAATCCTATAAGGATTTCTGTCTTGAATTTGCTCGTAGCTGACAGTCATCCTTTTTATAGTACAGATTAGTGAATCCAAAACATGTTTATCTTTAAATTCCCCTTGAACATTCCTGTGACCTAACTTTTACTGCTTCACCCCCCCCCCACAAAAAAAAAGTCAAAGTATGGCAGACTATCCATGCTGTTAAGTAGTGGAGAGTAAGAGAGCATCATGTAGATTGTCTTTTTTTCTTCCCTTCCCTTCCCTTCCCTTCCCTTCCCTTCCCTTCCCTTCCCTCCTTCCTCCTCCATCTTCCTTCACCTTCTCCTCCTTCTTCTCCTCCTCCACTCCTCCTCCTCCTCCTTCTTCTTTTTGTGTGTTGTGTGTGGCCTATTTTATTAATGGTCAGATTTCCCCCTAGTGCTACAAGGTCTCTCTCTAAGGTTGAGAGTAGGCAAAGAAAAGATCTTACAACAGGATAAAGTACCTACATGCAATGCTAAGATAAGGAATAAAACAGACTTTAGAGGAGCAGAAGTGGATACTAAGTAAGAAGAACTAAACTGATACACTTGATTTCATTGCAAGGTGCACTTATACAGGTAAGTAGATCTTTTCTGGCATAAGATGTATCCTGAGAGAGAGAGAGAGAGAGAGAGAGAGAGAGAGAGAGAGGTATTCTCAATTCACTTACTCGCCAGCTCATAACCCCCTGATACTGTATAATCATCTTAATGTGGGGGCAGAAATATGGTAAGATGGTTAACTTTACCCATTCACTGGCATAAACTTCCTTGAAAAGACATTGAATAGTGCCATCATTCTCCTTTGGAGCCTACTAATCTTAATGACTAATTACATACTTTTATTTTGTGGATAGAACAGCCATTTATACATTTCCATGTATGTGCAAGATACATGATGAACCTTTAACTTGTAGATTCCATTCATTTTCTTGTGTCATTTAGGTCTGATCTTTTAAAGAAAAATGGAAGCATCAATCTATCCTAGAAACACACATACACACACAGGAAAAACAATCACAAAACTGAAAACAAGGCCTTGGATGTTGCTAAGTATTTCTAGATAAGCCAGAATCTGAAATGCATCCATGTTTGCCAACAGTAAGTCCAACATTGGAAGTTTAAGAAGTGGGATCAGAGTTAATAGAAATGGCTCTTGTGGTTTCTGGGAAATCTTTTTGGGCAGATGACCTTTCTTAGGTGAGTTATTTCAGCCCCCATGATGTTGCTAGCCTGACAGCTGAATGCAGCAAAGTGTCTTTTGGGCGATGCCAAGTCCAGCTTTCCATCTCATGTTAATAAATTTGAAATTACTATTTCTTCAGCCTAACACACTTCCAAAGCATATTGAAGATTGCTATATAGCATTTTTTGGTAAAGGTAAAGAAAAATAAAAACCCAATGACAAAGATTCTGAAATAAGTACAAAGGGGCAATGTAATCTGAAGTAGTCTAGTCAGGGTCTTTTCTATAGGATAGATGTTGAATTGGTGACCTTCAAATATTGTCCTACTTTCACTAGATGTCTGACAAATGTCATTTGAAACTATTCAACTTGAATGATTTTAAATGATGGTTTTCTGAGAACATCACCTACTTATTTTGCCCCAGACTTAATGCACTACTGCCTGCAAACTTTAATTTTAAAAGGTACACTTTAAGGCAGGGCTCCCCAACCTCCAGGCCACTGACTGGTACCAGTCCAGGCCTATTAGGAACTGGGCCCCTCATCTGGAGGTGAGCTTGAATATAATGCACTTGAATTATCCCAAAATCATCTCCCCCACAGTCCATGGAAAAATTATCTTCCATGAAGCTGGTCTCTGGTGCTTAAAAGGTTGGGAACTGCAGATTTTAGAGACATTGACTATCACTCTGTGTAATAGGTAACTGATATTATTCTCTTATTTGCAAAGTTCTCACCTGGTTAAATAGAATGGATATAGTTCATAGTGTATGATGTAAACCTTCAATGAAAGATTAATATAGACAATATAAGTTGTCAGTGCCTTTCTTCATTTTATTTAATCTCACACACTGCTTTGTTCAAAAGTGCCCTGATTGATGCTTGAATATTTTGTACACTGTGAATAAACACAAAATGGAAGATGCTCTTGTGCGCACACCCTCATCTAAGCTTCCATCTATATACTGTATGATGTGAGTGCTACCTGTGAGTACTAATTTGCATCAAGCTTCCGGTTTTAATCATAAGAGAGCACCTGAAGTTATTGCTCATTTTATTGTTGACAATAGTTTGAAGAGGTGGAGTAAGGAACTCAAAGAAGAATGTTTGGTAATTCTAAGAAAGGCTGATTTTCAGTTAAGTACATTTTTGTAAGTCATTTTGTCATTTGGTAAACACACAGTGATTATTCCTTCAGACAGATGAAATATTCATTAGAAAGAGAAGTGAGGAAAATCACAGTGCACTGTACTGTTAAAGAATAGCAAGGGAGGGGGAGGCCTGTCAATAATATTCTGACCCTTGGAGAAAGGACCAGAATTGCCATAGAGAGGGACCACCAAAAAATGGAAACTTAAAAGGGTTATTTCCATAAAGTCTAAGGAAATCTTGGCCTCCATTAAGATTTTTGTCCCTGAGAGCCTAAACTATAAGTATGGTATGTGTTTTGTCTGTAGAATAAAAAAGATCTTCATTTAATCATTATCATGGGAACTGAACATCCTGCTACATGTGAATAAAAATACCTATTTCTTTTTTTCTTTTTTCTTAATTTTCATTTTCTTTTTTTAATTATATTTTATTGATTATGCTATTATAGTTGTCCCATTTTCCCCCCTTCATTCCCCTCCATCCTGCATACCCCCTCCCACCCACATTCCCCCCTTTAGTTCATGCCCATGTGTCATAAGTTCTTTAGCTTCTACATTTCCCGCACTATTCTAGCCCTCCCCCTGTCTATTTTCTACCCACCGTCTGTGCTACTTGTTCTATGTACCTTGTCCCCCTCTCTCCTCTTCCCTCTCCCCTATTGCTAACCCTCCATGTGAT
>PVKU01011842.1:0-40164 GCA_004027475.1 Anoura caudifer
GGGGGGGGGACTTAGAAACCAAATTGATACCACCTTTGAATTCTCATGAGGTCAGAGAACAGTTCTCGTGGATATTTACAAATTGTTTGCATTACTGTGATATAAACCTATTCCAACTTCCAGAATCTTCAATGGCCTCCAAGACACAACAAAATAAAGATATAGAAGAAGGGATCAAAATGGTAAAAAATAGAACTTTTGGTCAAGATGAAGGCATAGGTAAACACACTCCGCCTCCTCGCACAACTACAGCAAAAATTACAAATAGGCTACAAACAAATATCACCCAGATTCATCAGAAAATCGAGCTGTATGGAAGTCCAACAACCAAGGATTTGAAGAAGCCACATTCATCCAGATGGGTAGGAGATAGGAGAGGCAAAGATGTGGAAAGGTAGGGGGAGGTGGAGAGGCTTGGGGAGGAGTGAAGATGTGGAGTGGTGCCGAGTGGTGGTGGAACTGACAGTCTCACATTCACATGTGTTGGATAAAAATCGGGAGGGATACCTTGGGAGCCAGTGATCCCAGCCCCAGACCAGACTACCCAACCCAGCGTTCCAGTGCCAGGAAGATAAGTGCCCATAACTTCCAGCTATAAAAGCCAGTGGGGATTGGGGCAGCAGAAGAAACTGCAGGATTCTCAAGAAACTCCTCTTAAAGGGCTCACAAAGGTCTCAGGACTTATGCAGATCTATCCCTCTGGGATTCAGCACCAGGGCAACAGCTGGAAGGGCACAAGTAGCACACAGGGAGAATGTGAAGTGACTGGCAACAAAGTGAGTGCCGGAAGACAGCTCCCTCCCAGGCAAATCTCCAGAGACCAAGCACCAGCAATGTCTCTTCTCCAAGCCCTCCCACACACAGAGCCACAAAGCGGTGAAACAGGCTGTTTCACCCTGGCGATTACCTAAGGCTCTGCCCCATACAACTTACAGGTGCCTTTTCTACCATAGGCCATGCTAAGACAGGGAGTCAAAGCAGCTCTACCTAATACACAGAAACAAACAGAGGGAGGCTGCCAAATGTGGAGATAAAGAAATATGGCCCCAATGAAAGAACAGAATAAAGCTCCAGAAAAATAACTAAACAAAATGGAGATAAGCAATCTATCAGATGCAGAGTGCAAAACACTGGCGATCATTATCAGGATGCTGAAAGAATGCATGGGGCACTGCAACAGCATAAAAAAAGACCCAGGTAGAAATGAAGGTTGCATTGAGTGAAATAAAGAAAAATCTATGGGGAATCGACAGTGGAGGAGATGAAGCCAAGAATCAAATCAATGATTTGGAACATAAGGAAGAAAAAAGCATTCATTCAGAACAGCAAAAAAGGAACTCTAAAAAACAAGGATAGAATAAGGAGCCTCTGGGACATCTCCAAACATACCAACATCTGAATCATAGGGCTGCCAGAAGGAGGAGAGGAAGAGCAACAAATTGAAAATTTATTTGAAAAAATAATGAAGAACTTCCCCAATCTAGCAAAGGAAATAGACTTCCAGGAAGTCCAGGAAGCTTAGAGAGTCCTAAAGAAGTTGGACCCAAGGAGGAACACACCAAGGCACATCATAATTACATTACCCAAGATGATAGATGAGGAGAATCTTAAAAGCAGCAAGAGAAAAGGAGACAGTTACCTACAAAGGAGTTCCCATAAGACTATCAGCTGATTTCTCAAAAGAAACCTTGCAGGCAAGAAGGGGCTGGAAAGGAGTATTCCAAGTCATGAAAGGCAAGGACCTACATCCAAGATTACTCTATCCAGCAAAGCTATCATTTAGAATGGGAGGGCAGATAAAGTGCTTTGCAGATAAAGTCAAGTTCAAGGAGTTCATCATCACCAAGCCCTTATCATATGAAATGTTAAAGGGACTTATCTAAGAAATAGAACAAGGTCAAAACTATGAACAGTAAAATGACAACAAACTCACAACTATCAACAACTGAACCTAAAACAAAAACAAACTGAGCAAACTAGAACAGGTACAGAATACCAGAAATGGAGATCACATGGAGGGTTATCAGCAGGGAGGCAGAGGGAGGCGAATAGGGGAAAAGGTACAGGGAATAAGTAGCATAAATGGTAGGTAGAAAATGGACTGGGGGAGTGTAAGAATAGTATGGGAAATGGAAAAGTAAAAAAACTTACATGTACAATCCATGGACATGAACTAAGGTTGGGGAATGCTGGTAGGAGTGGGGTGCAGGGTGAAGGGGAATAAAGGGGAGAAAAAAATGGGACAACTGTAATAGCATAATCAATAAAATATATTTTTAAAAAAGTAAGGACCTACAACCTAGATTGCTCTATCCAGCAAAGCTATCATTTAGAATGGAAGGGCAGATAAAGTGCTTCCCACAGAAGGTAAAGCTAAAGGAGTTAGTTTATCATCACCAAGCCCTTATTATATGAAGTGTTAAAGGGAAATATATAAGGAAAAGATAAAAATATGAACATTAAAATGGCAACAAATTCATGACTATCAACAACTGAATCTAAAAAAAAAACGAAGCAAACAACTAGAAGAGGAACAGAATCATAGATATGGAGCTCTTTTGGAGGGTTATCAGCTGGGTGGGAGAAGGGGAAGAATGGGGGAAAAGGTGTAGGGATTAAGAGGTACAAATTGGTAGGTACAAAATAGACAGGGGGATGTTAAGACCAGTATAGGAAATAGAGAAGCCAAAGAACTTATATGCACGACCCACAGACATGAACTAAATGGGGGGATCACTGGAGGAAATGGGGGTACCAGGTGGAGGGGGCAAAGGGGGAAAACTTGGGACAACTGTAACACCATAATCAATAAAATATATTTCAAAAAAGATAAAAGTAATTTTAAAAGCCCAGGCAGACTTGAAAAAAAAAAAAAACCCCATTAGAAATAAAAAAACATAATCATTGAAACATAAATCTTAACAGATGGATTAAGTCACAAAGAGATGTCACCAAAGAATGAGTTACCTGAAGGTGGTGCTTTGAAAATTAGCTCCTGCCTTGTTCCCCTTCTTAGCTGATGTTGCTTCCTCGCCTGCAAAACTGCAGCAGCCCCTCCTCAAAGAGCCAGGCTCTGGCTCTTCGACACCCCTCATCCTGGCTTCTAAGGCTTCCAATGAAACCAACCCTTTCCCTCCTTCCCCTTGCTTAGGGGCAGCAGCTTCTTCCTGCATTGTCTGTTAGTTCAGTATCCCTTTTTTTGCATTTCAGGCCTCTAACCTGAGTAATCGGCCCCTTATTTTCAAGCTCTGGTTCCTTTCCTCTCTGCTTAAGTTACAATGTGGCAAGCACAGAACTTCAATGACAGCCCTAAAGATACCCTTATTTCCTGTATCTGCAGGGCTGACAGCGCTGCAGATCAAACACAACGTTTAATTGCGTGTGTTACAGAATCCCAATGTCATTGGAATCCCCAGCCTCTCCAGGTTTCTCATGTGAAAGGTAGGGCAGTGGTTGGAGAAGCAGGGCCCTGAAACCTGGAACTGGGGTGTCTGGTTGGTCTCAGTTGAAGCTGACCATCAGGAAGCCCCCAGTCCCTCTGAGCATCCCCTTCTGGTGAAAGTAGTCTGCTTTCCTGTGTCTGGGGACTGGTGTTCCATTGCTGGAGGACTGCGTCATTGCAAGGCGATACCCGTTGTCCTTGACATCCTCTGCAACCACCCCCTGCTGCCATTAGACCCAAAACTAGGGTCCAATCACAGCGTGCTCCAGGGGCACTGGCATACAGTAATGACAGGGACTTTTTTCATCTCTGTCTCGACACCCCCTGGTGCACTCCTGTGTTCCTACTGAGTGTTCTATACTGCCATTTGTCCTCCTCAGCAAATAGGGAATCACACGTGGGATCGTTTCAGGATTCCTGAATTTCAGACCACTGATTTTCTGATCCCAAGCATGGCCCAGCAGGGCACGGTATCACAGTTGGGGCATAGAAGATATTCTCTTACTTTCTTGTGGCAAGTAAGGCCACAACTGGGCCAGTGTGTCTGTTGGGTAGGCATGCTTTGGCTGGAGAACTCAGCTGCCAGACCCCACTTGCTTTGGAGCTCTGGGTCTCTGGATCACTTTCTTTCCCTTGTAGAAGCCCAGGAGGGCCTGGGATGCCACCACCCTTACCTGTACTTCCATCCACTACCACCCTCCCCTCCCTGCACCCCTACCCCTCCACACCACCACCCCATCACCCCACCCCCAACCCCATTCCACACTAGCGTCCCCTTTTTTCTGGCCATACCGCTGCCCTCCACCGCTGATCAGCGTGCGGCTAGAAGCAGTGCCCTTGTCCGGCTCATTCTGGGGGCCAGGGTAGCTGCCTGACCCTCTTCCTAGGAATGCCCGGCCGCGGGCAACCAACCCGGTTCCAGCCTATGGCGGGCTGGTGGTTGCTACTCCGGCGTTGCCCAGCATGTCGCCGGCGGTGCTGATTGGCTGAGTCTCAATGAGTGACGGAACAAAACCCAAATGACATGACGTGATCTGAGCCACGCCCACATGCTGATTGGCGTGCGGGGGTAGGTAAGCCCAGCCTAGGGCCGGCGGGGCGGGCCTGGCCGTTGGGCGCAGGCGGGCGTGAGGCACTGATGACTGGTGGGTAGAGGGAGCACCAGTAGCGCATAGGCGGTTCGGAGGGGAGTGCGAACAGCTAAGGCTGCAGAGGAGGGGAGGGCTGTCCAGGCAGAGGAAAGACGGGCCCAAATAGCTGCTGAGCCCTGGAACAACCCCCGCGAGGCCCAGAAGGGGCTGAGGTGGGCAGAGGGCCGAGCTAGTGGCTGGGGAGAAGAAACCAGCCAGGAAGGCAGGGCAGCTCTCAATGGGGACATTTTGATAGCACTTCCAAAATCCTGTCCATAGCCCTTTGAGATGGATACTATTGCTGTCATCATCACCGTCACACCCTTTTGTTGACGGGAGAGACCTGGTTCTTCTTGCTGATGCATGTAAAGAATTACATATCAGCAAATCTTGTAGTATGTAATCAGTTTATTAGTGGCCTCTTCCCATGGAAGAGAACAGGACTGAGTAGAGTAGGGGGTGAAAGGCAAAGTTTCAGGGCAAAACAGGGTGAGAAAAGCAAGAGCGGCTGAAGACCAGGGTGGCAAGCCCCTGGGCAGCCTGAGGCCAGATGGCTAGAGGCCTTGTGGCCCAAAAGCCAAGAGCACCCTGAGCGGGAGAGGGGAGAGGGGAGAGGGGAGAAGGGAGAGGGGAGAGGGAGTCCTTTGTTCTCAGGACTTATATAGTTGGTGGGATAGGAGGGGAAAAATTACACATTGATTAATGGGTACATGTGGTGCCAGCTTTCCTGGGGGAATGTGACTACCCAAACTTAGGTATGTGTGGGGGTCTGTTAGCCCGAATTCTTATCTTGCTCCAGACTCCTTTTGTGCATCTTGTCGTAAAACAAATACATGACAGGAGGCAGTTAATTAAAATTGGGGCACTTTCCAAAGTTATTTATGGGCTCTTTCTGTAAGCATCAGGGACTCCCTCCTAAAACAGATAGTTACCAGAGGTAGGCAATTAACCAAAGTTGTTTTATGGGCTCTTTCTTTGGGCACTGGGGACCCTCTCCCACATTCTAGGCCTTGGGATGAAAGCACAGTTTCAAGGTTTCTTTCCCAAATAGAGGAAATGTTACATAGAATTTCAAGGACTTCCCTTCTTTCTTGCTAACATAGTGTTTCTTGTGATGTTGGAACACCTGGCAATATTATCAGACCAGGCTCAGGACTGCTGAGTTAGTGTGTGAGATGTCTTCCTCCTCCTCCCTGCCTCCGTTTACTATTTATTCTATTTAATTGGTAAAAGACATTTCCTGGCAACCAGGGTGCTAAATGCTGGACAGTAACAGTATTGCAGTCTCAGAATTCTTCCTATGCTGTCTCCTGCCTCACTTTTACAGATGGAACAAACAGGCAAAATGGATTACCTAGTCACCATCCAACCACCCCAACAAGTAGCTGTTGACCTGGAGATGAAGGCCAAGCAGGGTCAGGGCACTCTCCCAGCTTGTGGCTCCTCCATGTGGGGGCGGGGGGGGCGACTAGAGCAGCAAGTAGGCAATCTGAAGACTCAGGGACAAGGGCACCAGGGTCCATGGCTCTAGAACAATTAAGGAACATTCAGCACCTACACCAGTTGACTGTGCACCTGCCATGACCTTCCCCTCCTTGGCTACTCTGCACTCAGGAGGTACACCTGTGATTGGGCCGTAGTTTTGGGTCTAATGGCAGCAGTGGGTGGTTATAGAAGATTTCAAGGACAATGGGTATCGCCTTGCAAGGCACCTGCTGAAGTGAGGCATGACACAGTCCTCCAGCAATGGAACACCAGTCCCCAGACACAGGAAAGCAGGTTACTTTCACCAGAAGGGGATGCTCAGAGGGACTGGGGGCTTCCTGATGGTCAGCTTCAACTGAGACCAACCAGACACCCCAGTTCCAGGTTTCAGGGCCCTGCTTCTCTAACCACTGCCCTACCTTTCACATGAGAAACCTGGAGAGGCTGGGGATTCAAATGACATTGGGATTCTGTTAACACACACAATTAAATGTTGTTGTTTGATTGTCAGCAATGTGAGCCCTGCAGATACAGAAATAAGGGAATCTTTAGAGCAGGGATGTCAAACTCATTTTCACCGGGGGGCCACATCAGCCTCACAGGTGACTTCAAAGGGCCAAAAGTAATTTCAACTCCTTAACTGTTAAGGAGTAGTTATGTTTGTATGGTTCTAAAATTATTTTGGCCCTTTAAAGGCAACTGTGAGACTGATGTGGCCCCTGGTGAAAATGAGTTTGACACCCCTGCTTTAGAGTACACAGTGCTTTATCGATGTCAAGCATCGTCTCAGTCACTGTTCTCAAAACTGTTTAAGTGCACACATGCACACTCAAATGGTAAACAGAATCACCGTGACCCCGCAATTCCACTCCTAGGTTTATATACACCTGAGAAGTAAAAATACATTGGGTTGGCCAAAAAGTTCTAGATTTTTCTGTATGATGACTTTAATGTAAGTGCTTAGTTGTCTTTTAGTTTAAGCAATTTTGTTATTGTATTGTGACAGCTGTCATATCAGTGTGCATTTAAAAACCTTACCCAAATTGAGTTTTTGTGCAGCCATTTTAATATGGAAGATGGAAGTCAAGACAGATTTTGGCATGTTATGCTTTATTACATCAAGAAAGGTTAAAAACCCAACTGAAATGCCAAAAGATTTTGGCAGTGTATGAAGGTGCTGTGACTGATTGAACATGTCGAAAGTGGTTTGCAGTTTCTTGGTACTATTATTTTGGCCACATAATTCTTTGCTGTGGGGCTCTCTTACATTGGAAGATGTTTAACAGCACCCCTGGCCTCTACCCACTAGAAGCCAATAGCGGGAGATAGACAGCATACTCAAAATATCCAAATCGATAGTTACTGGTGAAAATGAAAAATGTACCTTTTATCTTAAAGAAAAAAACTAAATGGACTTTTTGGCCAACCCAGTATATCCAGACTTAAATACCATTATCGTTAGCATTATTTACAATAAAAAGTGAGAACAATTCAAATGTGCAAGTGAACAGATAAAATGTGGTCTATACAGAGGGCTATTACATGGTCTTAAAAGGAAATTAAACCCCTGCTGGCAAGGCTCAGTGGATTGAGCACGAGCCTGCACATCAAAAGGTCACTGGTCTGATTCCTAGTCAGGGTACCTGCCTGGGCTGTGGCCAAGGTCCCCAGTTGGGGATGTGCAAGAGGCAACCGGTCAATGTATTTCTCACACATTGATGTTTGTCTCCTTCCCCCACTAAAAATAAAATTTAAAAAAATTAAAAAGAAATTAAATTCTGTGAGAGCTACAGTGTGGATGAACTTCAAATGCATCATGGTCAATGAAATAAGCCAGACACAAAAAGGCCACATATATGCCCAGAATAGGCAAATCCAGAGACAGAAAATATGAGTGGTTGCCAGGGGCTGGGAAGGTGAGCAGAGTTACTAAGGGGTGGTGTTGTCCTTGGGGTGATACAAATGTAAAATTGACCATGGTGATGATTGTACAACTCAATGTTCTAACGCCACTGAATTGCATACTGTCAGTGGATGAAGTTGTATGGAGTATGAGATGGTTAAGTAGGAATCTTTTTCGCTTATTTTCTAAAGTTTCTATAATGACCCTTTAACAACTGATTTTTACTAAAAATATAAATGGTTTGGTATTTATAATTTTTCTATTTTTGTTTGATATATTTTGTATTCATTATATCAACTTATTTTACAAAAAATAAAATTTTGAAATCTTACAAAATAAGCACAATATGTTAATTTACAGGCCAGGAAACCAGCTCATTAAAAAGAATGCACAGGCCCCCAACGAAGACTGAGTGGAACGCCAAGCTAGTTCTTCAGTCTCTACCTCACATTTCTAGACCAAAGACCCCCAATGGCCAGTTAATGAGGGCAATAAAGATAAGAGCCATGACATACCAGACACATGTGGTCAACTTTAAATTTAGTTTCTTCTTTATCTGGCTACTTGACACTATTCCAGCCAGGATTTATGTGCTTACAGCTGAAATAAAGAGTCAGCTCAGGGATGGCTTTTCAGGCCATACACTGTCCTCTAGTGGTTTATCTGCTGCCCAGTATCTTTTCCTGCGTTTAATGTTGGGGACATGGCTCTTTCTCCTTTTGGTTTAGATAGAAGCTCTTTCTTCACTGAGGATTTTATCCAGGAGAAACCAAATCACACACACACAACACAAATGGAACAAAGCAGATGGTTTTTTAAATGCTTTATTAACTTTTAACTATTATCTATAGTAAGTAAATATAATTAAGTTTGGTGTAGTCACTGGGCAAATAAGACGTTTCTGAGACCTCACAAAAGAGTGCAGTGTGGAGACTAGAACTAGTTGTGTCCTCTCTTCACAGACTAGTCACCACAAGCAGCGGAGGACATTCTAAGAGCTTTCACAGCTGCTCCATGCACCCTAAAAGGGGAGATGAAATTCCAGGACATCTGCAGTCACACAGTGCCCAGGAAGCTGCAGGTAGGATGGCTGCACCTAAATTCCTGACCTGGGACGGCAGAGTGCAGCGTGGTGCCATAGTGCTGCACAGCCCAGGTGGTTACAGTGGACAGTTCACATTTTCTTTACTTATGAGGAAAATACACACATTGAAAAACTGTTACTGGATGTTAATTCCCAGCCCACATATCTGTAGTCTCATCACAAAACGGTATTAGGTGGTTGTTTTCTTAGCTATTCTGTCACTTAAAACCCACTTTAATTACTTAAAGATGAGTGTTACACTTGTTTGGGTAGTTATGGCTTAACGGGAAGGTAGTTAATTTGCTTTGCTTTTTAAAGAACTAAGAACAAACAGTATAGATTTAAATGAAGGTTTGTCAACAAGCATAAATGTAGAACTACTATTTTAAGACTGAAGCCAACAGCTATTTTAGTTAGTTAAAATACTTTTCACAGCCACTATAATGTGTTTGGCACTAATCCCAAACATATCCAGCAATTCACTCGACTTCCCACTCCGAGGCACTCCTTGCACTGCCAGGCGATGAACCAGGATGTCAGGCTCCATGGAAACAGCTGCACAGACAGCCTCCCCGATGCCACCTGGGGGAAGCAAGGGATGTTAGGCTCTGTTTCAGAAGCAGCTAGTCAGCCTTAATGCCCCATGACATACAGGCCTTTGAATTTGCTGGTTTTCAGAGAGAAAGATTTTTTCATTAGTGTTGATTCATGGAAGCAGTCACTCCCTGACTGGCCAGAAGAATTCTCATTCTAAACTGCAGGTTTCCAAATTGTTCATGGCCCCTCTACAGTAGGGGCTCTCTCAACTAGGGCTGCATGGATACAGGGGACTGTGGAGCTCAGATACTCAAAGCTGTCAGGAACTCAAAAACAATTAAAGGCAACAAATGAACTGTAAAGAAAAGAGCAACTGGGCTTCAGAAGGGCCACTTGCAACGTTGGCCCTCAAGTGGCAGGCACATAGGCAGTGAGCCAGTGCAAGTCCCCTAGGTCGAGGTGACAATTTCCCTACTGCTAATGGTGGTCCCTGTGCCTGGACTGTTTGCACAATAGGGCGGTTTATGTGGAACACCTGCTCTTCTTTGGGAGTGGGACATTTGGTATGTGCTGGGGCTCACATGACCAGCCCCCAATAAAACCCGGGGTGCTGGGTCTCAGGTGGGTCAATTCCCTGGGAATGCAGTGACACATTTTTTGCTGTTGAAAAAGGGGGAGTACTTGGCAGGCCCCTCATGGGATTGAGGGAGAGAGGAAGCCTGAGGCCTGGGGTTCTCCACCCCTGACCTGTGTCCTTTGTCCTTGAGGGTCCTGGAGGGTGCCCTTCCTGGTAATAAATCTCAGCCATGAAGGCACTGGGAGTGCTTCCAGGGACTCTCTGTGGATCTTGGGCATGCCCTTGAGGCCCCTTACCTGCCCTACCTACCGTTCCCAGGCCAAACACTGCCCAGCCTCCTTTCTCTGATACATACTTTTTCTGCATTTGCTGTGTTCTCTGATTGCAAGACACTCTTCCCATTTTCAGGGTGGGGGGGAATGGAAAGTTAGTTATTCAAAACTCAGGAGCAACTGTGAAGCTCTTCATGAACTGTCCCTGCCCACAATGCCGGGCTAAACACTCCTTTGTGCTGCCACTGAACCACCCAGAGACCAGGCACTGCGCACTGTGCTGAGGACATACAGATGAGTATGGGCACAGGCTCACACTTAGGGAGCCAGTGTAGGTGGGTGAGACCCCTAAGCCAATACACTTGCAAAAAGCAGTAATAAAGCTTGTTGGGCAAGTGGTTAGGTAATTTGGAGGTGATGCCCAGGAGCATGGGGTGCCTCCAATCAAGGAAAACAAACACATCCTGCCAAAGCAGACTTTGAAAAAGACATACCTTCCGGGTGGTGATCCTCCACTGTGATAATTTTGCCACCTGTGCATTTTGCATTGGAGATGATGGTGGCAGCATCCAGGGGCTTAATGGTAAATAGGTCGATGACACGGATAGAAATATCTGGAGAATAGCAACAACCAGGTTGGTATATGAAGCAGACTTAGAATAAAAAGACCAATCAGGGCACAAGAGGCAGCCCAAGTCCTGCCTTTCCCCAGCTGGAACTTCAACATTTAGAGAAAAAAACACCCTCCCCTGGCTATTGTAGCTCAGTGCATTGAGGGCAGGCCTGTGAACCAAAAGGTCGCCAGTTCAATTCCCATCAGGGAGCATACCTGGGTTGCGGGCCAGGTGCCCAATAGGGGGCACTTTAGAGGCAACCACACACTGATGTTTCTCTCCCTCTCTCCCTCCCTTCCCCTCCCTAAAAATAAATAAAATCTTAAAAAAAAATGAAAAACAAAAACAGAAACTCCTGACCTTCTTTGGAAAGATCAGCAGCAGCTGCTAGGACTTCATGCAGAGTGACTCCAGCTCCAATAACTGTGACCTTATCATTGACACTGTGGCGAATGACCTGGTATTGCACACCACAAAACAAAAATGTGGTTACTATGGTCAGAGTGCATCTGAAAATGGAAGACACCACTATACCACTCTTCCCTGATCCTACCAATCTCACTCCTTAATAATTCACTATGAAAAAGGCTAAATCAACACACGACAACATGCTTTTTGATTAACCCCCACTGCGTATGTTTTACAAATTCATGTACCTTTCCCTCATGGTTTCAGTACCAAATTACTAAGGTATTACATAATACATACATACAAAATGACCTTTAACAAAGAAGGTGGGTATCAAACTTGGATCTGAAAGGCAGAGAGGGTCAGAAGCGAGTTGTGTGGTCTATGTATGGCCAGAGCATGGACTCATACCCACTAAGGAGTCTGGAAAGGCACCATCTCTGGATGGCTTGGACATATTACTGGGATGAACACACAGATTAAACTCCACTGATAAATGTGTTAACAGGGACCATTTGGGGGCACTTGTTACATGCTCTGTGCCAAGCACCTTGCATGACCCAAGTGCTCTGTAAGGTTTACGGCATTAGTGAGTCCATTCTGCTGCAGAGGAAAGTGAATCTCAGAGCCAGAGGAACTTGCTCAGGACTGAGACTAGCAACCAGGCCCATCTGATGTTAAACCCACACTCCCAACCATCCTCTATTCTGCAAGCAAAGACAGGTGACCTTGGCCTTTCTCACAGAATTTGGTTTCCTTCAAAGCTCCCCAACTGAAGGCATCTGGAATTAATCTTCATTTCAGCCATCTGTATAGGTTTCCCTATAGCTTTAGGACCACTGCTGACAGTACAGATATTTGGGGCTTCTAAGCCACCCCATTCTCTGAAAACTTCCTAGCCGTTACACATACACACACACCCCTTTTGCAAAACTCAGCCCTTGAGTTATTCCATGCCATGCATGTTATCTTACACATTTTAACATCCTTTACCATTTGAAAATTTATTTTGTCAGGGTAGGGAAAATATTTGGGGACAAAAAAGAGAGGTATGAGAAAACTCTAGATTGTATGACTATCATCAAGACCCCCACACACTCCAGAGGCAAACCTATGGCCTTGAATTTAAATGTGGGAGTAGAGAACAAAGAACCTAGAGTTAACACCAAAGGTGAATGATGCAGCTTTTCATTCAGTGTTGGCCAGCTATGTAGTTGCAGGCCATGAATGGTTCTGGATGTACCTACTTTATTGTAGCACTAAAGCCACTCAGCACTCATTCTGAGGACTAGCAACTACAAATTCTAGAGCAGCCTAGTCTTTAGCAATGAAATAGGATGTCACCATTACTCCTTCAGGAACAGCTATTGGTCTTTCACATATTTAAGAAGAGTATTGGCTCAGTGGATTGAGCGCCAGCCTGTGAACTGGAAGGTTGCCAGTCTGATTCCCAGTCAGAGCACATGCCTGAGTTGCAAGCTAAGTCCCCAGTTGGGGCATGCAAGAGGCAAGCAATTGATCTTTCTCTAAAACATCAGTGTTTCTCTCCTTCTCTTTTTCCTCCCCCCTTATAAAAATAAGTATTTGTTAAAAAGAAGAGCATTAATGACTTCCTAAAAAGTCCTATGATAAGAGTAGGACATAAAACTTTCCTATGCAGTATAATCTCTTGTTGCTTACTGTGAACCCTGAGGAAAGCCCACCATCTCTGATCCTTGTCTGCAATACAGGGCTGCTAACAATCCATGCATCTAAGGGCTTTTGTGAAAACTCAGGAGATAGAAAGTGCACAGGATGCCTTTAACAAAAGGCCTACAGGTGAGGCCACATTCAATGCGCAAAACCCATTTCAGGGCCACACAATGGCCGGCAGCAAGATGGTTCATGTTCCCTTTTTTCCCTGGCTCTGAATATGCCAAATTGGAACCTCACAGATCTATTATTACTTTGGAATGGATTCTATTATTCTGTTTAGCTTGAGGATGTGATAAGCTATAGCCAAGCAACTCAAGTGCCTTCAAGTTGTACTGCTTATCTTTGAAAATTTAATAGCAAGAGTCTCCATTTGGAAAGGAGAAAAGTTCAGTTCTGGCTGATATTGGTAGAATGTTCCTTCTGGAGGAAAAGCAGGCAAAGGTCACAACTGTTTTTTCTAAAAACTAGAATGAAGAAAGGATAAAGCCTTGATTGTGCAGATACCTAGTACTAGCTTTAGAGTAGTTCTCCGCACATGAAATGACACAAGAGGGCACTGGAGAACTTAAGCCCTTACCTTGGCTTGTCCAACCTCAAAACACTCTTGTGCGGCGTAAATAATGTCAGTTTCTGGGCGGTTGGTCCGAATGTAGCATATCCCCTAGGGTACAAATGGAAAAGCAGAACTATTTTAAGAGAGTCAAACTCAATTTCTAACTAATAAACCTTTAAAAAACCAGTGGGGAGAGGAGAGGATGATGGAACAGTTCCTTTTACTAAAACAAAGCACTTATTTTGAGTCAAGGGATAAGCACTTACAACTACTGGCCAACTGGTCAGGTATCACCTGGTCGGGTTACTACTGAGCCAGGCAAAAGTTTATGCAGGACCCCGGTGGATGCCCTCCGTGGCAAGCTTTCCACACTATCACATTCACTGATTTAAAAAAGCTTTCTCAGATCCATACCGACCTGTCTCCACAGAACATAAATTTAGGGCAGGAGCACTGGTTCATGTTGAATAGAAAGGTCAGAACACAATGCTAAATAGTTAATTTTTCCCACAAGAGCTTGTAATGCTTCACTTTAGAAATATGTTGAACACTGAAATATAAAATGACTCAGTATTTTCCCAGTGAGAAGATGTAAGTACATTTCTATCAACTTGAACGCATAAACAGAGGTATAAATAAATACTCAAATGTCTGAAGTATTCAATTTATATAATATATAAATCATACATTATACACTATTAATTTAGAAACTTAACTTCTGTTCATTCCTATGTTACAAACCAATCTATTCAGTGTTTGTAAAAGATTTTGTTTACTTATTTTTAGAGAGAGGAGAAGGAAGGGCGGAAGAGAGGGAGTGAAACATTGATGTGTGAAAGAAACTTAGATTGGTTGCGTCTCACACGCCCCCAACTGGAAACCTAGCCTGCAACCCAGGCATGTGCCCTGACTGGTAATCAAACTGGTGACACCTTATGGTTCGCAGGCCAGTGCTCAGTCCACTGAGCCATACCAGCCAGGGCTATTCAGTGTTTATTGAGGTAAAATTTACTTCAGTGGAGCACTCCATAACTTCTGACAAAGGTATACACTGCATAACCAACACCTGAATCCAGATTGCATTCATCTGCCCAGAAAGTTCTTTTGTGCCTGTTCTGTCACTCTGCCTACCCAAGTTGAAATCTCTCCTCTTATTGGTCACCACAGCTTTATTTTGCATTTTTTTTAACTTCCTAGAAATGAAATCCTCCAGCACACATGAGATGACTCTGTGTAGGCACAAGCATAAAGCAACTTCCAGGATATAGTGTACAGAACAAGAGTGTGAGCCCTCATAGGTTAAAAAAAAAAGGTCAAAGAAACACATCTTTAACACATTGCAAATGCTTATACTGGAAATTACACAATCTACCCCAGCTGTGCCCAGAGTCACCTATGTAGGGGCCTGGGCAGGTGCAGGGCTTGGTGGTGAGGAGAGCCTGCTGACAGGTAGTTGCAGTGATTGGAAAGGTGAAGACTACATCCTCTAGATGCCCCTGCAGCTGGATCTTGGGCAAGAATTATGTTGTGTTCATCTGATGTCCCTGAGTGAGACTTCAGGAGGGGCAAGTGGGGCAGACACCATACTCTTGCCCTTCTGCACTATTGATGAGTGACCCTGGGGTTTGTCTGCAATGGAGTCCCACCAGCCACTCTCCAGCCTTCTGGATGTCACAAGGTGGTGGCATGGGGCATATCTAAGGCCAGCACCTGATAGCTCACTGCTGGAGCCAATTCCTTCAGCCCTGCCAGAAGCTCCCTGCCTCAGAGCCCCAGACTCCCTTTTCTGGCCGAGCCCTGCCCAATCTGGGCCCATGAGGTGTTGGTCAGCATCCCTGTGCACTATTTGTCTTAGACTGTGTTCTTGTTTTATGTGCTTAAATCACCTTTATTGGGTAAGGGTTGTATTTTTCAAAGGAATCCTACAACCAAATCTATTACCTTCACGCTGAGAAAAAATAATAGGAAAAATCCAACCATCAGTACCAAACCAGTAGCAGAGCTCAGAAGCATTTTCAGTCCGTACCAGTGTCCCCTAAAAATACCTTGGTATTGGCCGCCAGAAACACAGCATGCTCTGTCGAGATTGCGTCACTTGGATAGAAAATGGTGCAGTTGGGAATGGCTCGGAACATGGCCAAATCCTCCAGCGCCATCTGGGAGGCGCCATCTTCACCTGAGAAAACAAAGCCACAGCCCAACAAAAACATGAGCCAGACTAAGAAGCTAGGACCCTGTCCTCTGCTTGATAAACAACAGCTCCTACTGCCATGAGGTAGGGGTGAGGGGCACAACTGTAGCAGAGTCCTATAACACGGTCCAATTCTTATGCCAATATAATGCCTTCTAATAAGTTGCCACACATCTATCTCCCTTGAGACATTACTGTGACACTCCAGGTTCAGCTAATTAACCTTCCAGATCACCAAACAGTTGTCCCTTTTTGGTCTTGACTGGGGGGGTCCCAACCTTTTGGCATCTCTGGGCCACAGTGGAAGAATAATTGTCTTGAGCCACACATTAAATACACAATCACTGATGAAAAGTGACAAGCAAAAAAAAAAAGTTTTTTTTAATAAATTTACAATTTTGTGTTCAGCCACATTCATAGTCATCCTGTACCGCATGTGGCCCACAGGCTGCATACCCCTGGCCTTTGACCTTTGCAAACCTCTGGCACTTGGTCACTGCTACTGCTGTCCAAGGTGACTTGATGCTCTTCTCCTTGAGCACAGGTGGCCAATTTGGCCCATCAAGTCTGTCCCTGTCCCCATTCTCCTTATGAGGGTCCTTTCAGGCTCTGTCCTTCCTTCTCCACTCTTCTACCTTCTCTATCAGGAGACTGGGGTTTTTATAGATTGAAGTGCTCTAATTAACTTCTTAAGGCCTTTAAGGTAGCTGAATATAATATACCTTGGGGGCACCCTTGGGGCACTATTATAACTAAGTAGGCCTTAGGGTTTGTTTGGAAACAGACTTTGTGGCCAGAAATGGTGTGAAAAGAGTAAACCCAATGTATACCATGGTAGCCTACCTCTTCTAGCTAGGAAGGGGACTGTCACTGTGCACACTGCCTTGCCTGGGTAACTGTACAACCTCAGAACACCTAGCTCCTCTGGGTTGGACCCAGAGCCACTTCTCCACTTAGTTGATTATTTTGAAATTTTCACTCCACCCAACCTCAGGCAGAGACCCCCAATTCCTAGGCCCTCTGCCCAGGCCAGCCCTGAAATGCTATGGCTCTCCTCTCCTCTCTCCCCCTGTGTCTGGCCCATCAAGAGACTTCTTCGCTAGTGTAGTTCTTCCACGGAGTCCCAGAGATGACTGCCAATTGTGTACTTCTAGCCCTCCCCTCCTCTCCAGCATTCTAAGCAGCAAACGTAAGCTGTCACATCTACCTAGGATTCCTGCCCCATCACAGGTACATCAGTCATCTCCATTTTTCCTGAGTCCTCGTTTCTGCTACTCATGACCCTGACTCCTTAATGTTTCCCAGGCAATTTTGGACTCCTCTGTCTCTCAGCAACATGACTTCTTTCTTCAGAGTTTTTCAGAGTCACCCTTATTTTCTATCCACTGCTAATGTACACTGTATTTCAACCCTCTTCCTGGCTTTCCTACTTCCAGTTGTTTCCACCAACTTGTCCTGCCAGGTTAATACCCCTAGAGTGATGTCTTCCTCAGCCTCACTCCCCCGCATTGGGATTCTCAAAGCTTCCCATTCCATCCCACCAGGCTGCTCCACCCAGGTAAAGTCCTGCAGGTTGTGTTCCTCACTTTCCTGTGCCCGTGACCAAGAGCAAAAAGGGATTCTGTAATACTCGGATGGCCCCACTCATACCCAGTATGCGAGTTGACATCTAAGAAGAACTCAGGACAGATTATTATTTCTCAATGACTGCCCAAGTGGACATTTTACAGTAATATCAAGAGATCTAGTCAAGTTACCCAAAATATCCAGAACTCGTAAAATACAATATGGTTTTTAAAAAAGTAGTTACAAACAAACATTATAAGACCCTATGTACATTGGAGATTCAACCATTCAGATACTAATCTTTTTCTGTAAAGTAGAAAGGCTATGGAGAGGATGGCATTGAAAACTCATACCAACAGATATCCCGCAGTGGGACCCAACAATGTTGATGTTGCTTTCAAAGATGGCTCCCATGCAAATCTGATTAAATGCTCGGGTCAAAAAGGCAGCGAAGGTGCTAACAAAAGCAATGGTCCGACCACGGATGGTGCATCCCAGTGCCACGTTCACCTGTAACACCAAGGAGGTGAATCAGAACACCCCTGGACATGGCCCCCATGACCCCTAACTGCCCCCCTTCCCCCTAATGAAGTGTATAGTGCATGATTCCCAGGGTAACAACCCTGCTGTGCATACCTCCCTGCCTCACTCCACCCACCCCCAGGCACATACCCAGGGAAACCCCAAACCTGGCAAACCCAGTGTCCCCTGAACACTGCCAGAAATCAGAGGAATTGACCTGGTTCCTGAAATCCAAGAAGGAAAAGCTTGGGACACCTATGACCACCTCCCATTCCTCATGGGTCTCCTTCCTGTTCTCCTCTTCCCAAACCTTCTGCACACCTTTCTCCCAGCCCCCTCACATGGTATCCTCACTTCACACCTCCTGGGGAATGACAGGTGAACAATGGAGGTTCTCCCATCTGCCCCAACCGGCCTCTCCAACTGTGGTGCTAGGAGACATGGTAACCATACATCTACCTAAGGCCCACTCACCCCGCTGAATCTTCTATTTTCTCAATGGTATCTCTGTGCAGTTATCCCCTCCCCTCCTGTATTCAATCAGTTTTTCCCTTTCTCCCAGGTTTGCTCACCATTTGAGTATTTGCTGCTATCTTCTATCTTCACCCTCCCACCTCCACTTTTTCCTTCCCCTCCAGAGACTGCCTGCCCTTCATCTACATTCTCCTTTACAACTTCTCACTGTCCCTCCCTGACTTCCTTTGGGTAGCCTGTCATCCTTATGAGGGACTCTGAAGGTGTCAAATGCAAGAGTTCGCCTGATCTGTTTGCATTGCATTTGACCTCTCAGCAGCATTCCACGAGACAACTCCCCTCCCCCAATGGATGCTGCTGCTCCTGCTGGATGGTGCACACCTCTTTACCATGGCTACTGGACTGAGTCCTGGGGTTCAGTCACACCCTTCCACATTTGCTCCCTCCACTGGGAACTGGCATGACATCTTGCCCTGTGAAAGCCCCATATGGTTTGGTCCTTGCTGACCTTTCTAAACCAATTTCCTTCTATATTCACCATACTCCTGGCCTGGCCACTCTGCCCTTTTTTCTGCTCCCCAAACATCTCAAATTTGGGCCTGCTACAAAGATAGCTGTGCCCATTGCTGGGAATGCCACACTCCATATCTGTGCTCCTTGACACTTAAGTGTCAGCTTATATGTCACCTCTTCCAAGAGACTGTCCCTGATTAGTGCTAGTCACACTCTCACTAGCTATATGTTTAACCTTGACACCGGATACTACCTGCTGGCTTCTTCTTTACTAGTTTTCTTTCAACTTTAAGAACCCATCAGTAGGCACACAGTATATGATTGATGACTGAAGGGATCATCAATGAGTTGGGGAGCAAGGTTTTGTTAGGAGGCTTAATTCAGAAAATTATGGATTGTATTTTTTCCAGCTGGAAATAGCTTAATGAGACTGATAGAAAAAATGTGCATATTCTTGGGATCGTGATGATCTACTTTACTGAACAGGGGCCTGGAATTCCAACAGTGACAGGATTCAGGAAGCACCATGAGTGAATGAGCAGGCTGAGAAAAGGGTTAGGGGACACATCCCATCTGAATGGCTGACTGAGGGAATGCCATCCCAGTGTTGCCAGATTTTCCCATCCTTCAAGAGAATCCAGAAATTAATATTGTTCATAAAGTCTGATCTTTAAAAGCTGGCAACTACTTTAAAAAATTTGTAAATACTGCTTGTTCTAAATAAAATACCTCTGGTGGTCATGTGAAACCTGCTGGCCTATAGTTTTCCAGCCAGTGCTGTTTTTGGCCTCTGAAGTGTGAAGACAGATGTACATTGTCCTCTGTACTGGCACAGAGCTTTAGAAGTCAAGGTATTTACTGGCATTAACTCATTTCTTTCTTTGAGAGGGGGGTGTGGGGGTGTGTGCACAAGTAAAAGAGACTCCCTTGCATTATCATCACTCCAGGGAGAGACGAAGCACAGATAAGCAGAACAGCTTTATCCAAGTCCACAGCTCTACTGGCATTCTTGAGGATGCAATTAGCACAACATTTGAGTATCTAGTCTATTAGGTCCTGCAGTACAGTGAAGAGACAGAAATCACAGTCCTTTGTAGCTCTCTCAACCTACTGGTCTCTGTGTGGTTGTAGAATTGCTTGGTTGTGAGCTAGGCAAAAAGAGCAGGACCACCTGGACTAGTAGGGAGCTGAGGATGCTTTGGGCCTGGAGCCCTGGGGTCAAACGGTTGCTGCCTACCAGGACAGGGTGCTGGGCAATCTACCATGCTCCTCGTAGCAGTTCTGGAAGCCACCCCTCAGACTCTGCCCAGCTACTCTCTACCTGTTTCCCTGGAGACATTTTTTCTTCAGTGCTTTTGCCCTTTATAAATGAAAAGGAAAACTACAAGGTAGGCTGGGCTTCCTGTGTCCAGTGAGCCATTGTTAATCAATGAGAAGACCCAAGAAGGATGCTTATAGCATACATACCATGTTTTGCTCGGCAATAAAACACTCAATGAAGCGCTCAGCATGCTCCTTCTTGAACATCTCGGAGAAAGTAGAGTTCTTGGTGTCACCATCCAGCACAATGACTCTCTCATTTGCATGGCCCAGCTTAGCCAGAGCCAAACCACATGCTTTACGAGTAGCTACCTGGAAGAGTCAGACAGTAGAGTTTCTTAGAATGGATTTAGAAGGAAGATGAAATTTTGTAAAATTGCAAATTGTCATCTATCTAAATGAAGAAAGCAAATTTGTGATTCACTAATACTCTCTTTCAGGGTCATAAAAATGGATTGCTAGCCAATCTTGAATCCGTATTTGGCTCACTTGTATCAATTTCTCAAAGATATATTTATTCTTCTGTACCATTTGTGTAGTTGATTTAAAAATTCAAATTTACCAAAATGTAAATGCCTCTATAACTTTTCAGCTATCAAACTGATAATACTCACTGCAAAAATTAAAATGTAGAACTTCAGAATCCTGATACCAAAAATAAAGAATTCCATTAGAATATGTTTGAGATTGGACTGAATTTACGAATTTAGGGAAGAACTGACATCTTTACAACATTATTTCTATTAAAACAAGGTTTGGCATTTCCTCAAAATGTTAAGCATAGAATTACCATGTGACCAAGCAATTCTACTCCTAGGTATATACTCAAGAGAAAACTACATCTATGTAAAAACCTGTATGCAAATGTCCACAATAGCATGATTCACAATAGTCAAAAGGTAGAAACACCCCAAATATCTATTAATAGATGAATAGATAAATAAAAATGTATCGTATTTCCATAAAATGGAGAACTGTACATGCCACAACATGGAAGAACCTTGAAAACATTGTGCTAAATGAAATAAACCAGACACAAAAATGCCATTAGCTATGAAGAGGACTCCAGATTTAAGACAGCTAGATTGAGAATCAAACTGAAGTATTTCACCAGTCCTGCTTTGTTTTATAAGAGGTTAAAAAATGAATTTTATGAGCTGCTTTTGTTTCCCATGCATCAAAACAATAATTTGCCCTCCCCCTAATACTTATGAAATCACCCTAATTACTAATTTGCTTATACTTCTTTTAATGTACTAATGGAGTTGGAATTAGCAACTTTTATTTAGAATTTTTACATTAAGAGTCATAAATGAAGTTGGTCTCTATACAGCTTTGTCACATTTTGCCTTCACAAATGAATTGGAATGATAGATACATTTGTCTTTTGCCATATTCAAGAAGGTTTGAAATAGCCCAGGATGACTCATTCCTTTAAGGCTAAAAATAAGTCACTCTTGTAACTTGGTAAGCTGACTGGCAGTTTGGAGGTATGACTCTTAGTTTTCTCAATTTTTCCTATTCCTATGGCTGTAGGTCTATTTAGGTGTTTTGTTCCTTTTTAAGGCAATTTTGATATTTTATGTATTTCTAAAAAATTGTCTTTTTTTTTTTTACAGGTTTTCATGTCAATTACCATAGTGTTGTATAGTTTTCTCTTAATTTTTTGAATGTTTTCTGCATCTATGGTTATCCCCTCTAATGACTAATTTTATACATTTATCTTTTAAGTAGACCTAGCTAATGGCTTCTCTACTGTATCAGTAATTCAGAGAGCCAACTCTTAGATTTGTGTATTACTACACCTTGTTTTTTAAATTCATTATTTTTTTATGAACTGGCCTGCTTAATTTTTCATAATTATTCAAAAAATATACATACTTCTTTTAAAAAATGGAAAGTTTCCTTAAATCCACTTTCCAGGAAAAAACACTTAAATTTGGTGTCATTTATCTTTAAATAAACTTGTCCATGTCCTTTACTAATACATGCTGCTCCCTTTCAACATTTTCTTTACAAATAGAATTATGTTGTATGTTACTTTGCAACTTTAATAATAATTCAGATGAATTCTTAGCTTTCTTTTAAAAAAGATTTATTTTTTGAGAGGGGAAGAGAGGGAGAAAAAGAGGGAGAGAAACATCAATGTGTGGTTGCTTCTTGCATGCCTCCTACTGGGGACCTGGCCTGCAATCCAGGCATGTGCCCTGACTGGGAATCAAACCAGTGACCCTTTGGTTCATAGGCCAGCACTCAATCCACAGAGCCACACCAGCCAGGGCTACCCTTAGCATTTTGCTGGGTCATTTCCAATTTTATCATCATAACTAATGGTGCAATCAACATTCATTCTGATAGATATATCTGCACACTTGTACAGATGTTTCTGTAGGACAAATTCCGCTGAGTTTGAAGGGTGTGAACAGTTCAAGTGTTGATGCATATTGTCAAAGTGTCCTTTGTTAATATGTGCTTTTTCCTTATTAACTCCTTATACTGCTTTTTCATCTGTTTTCTAACTTCTTCAGTAGTCAATTCATTTTAAACCCATATTACCAGGCCAAGAAAACATAACACTCAGAATGTCCCCAAATAAATAAGGAAAATAAAGGTCAGAAAAAGTTTTCTTCCTCCCAGGCTCATCACCTTGTTTCTTTAAATCCTGAAGACTGCACCTATTTTGGGTATGATGTAATACATGAGAAGGCAGGATATAAAAATGATAAAAAAATAAAAAGATTTTATGTTCAGGGTTTCATGCCTAATGTGTTTTCTTTTTTGAAAAATTGGCCTTTGATGAATTAGTCTGCTTCCCTGTGTAATCCAGGGAGTAAGTTCAAAAGATCAGCCCAGCCAGGACCCCCCCCCCCACCCTTAGAGGAGACAGAATTGTTTCATACACGGTAGACTGCCAAACCACAAACTGAGTTTAGGAAGCAAGCAAAAGCTACACAGCACTGGACGCTAATAGGTAGCAAATTACTGGAAAGAAAAAGTTCAGATGTAAATTAAGTTTGAAATCAAATAATAAAAATCAGAGATAGTAAAAGAGAAGGTAAACCCGTCTTCATTGCTCATAACCTTTAAATGTTACACCATCTAATAATTGATTCATCCATGGAGATCAGAGTAAGTGAGAAGTCCTGTGGATTTAGGAAGAAAAGAAGAAAACAAATGTTGCTTACCTTGTCACCAACTTGGTAAGCAGGTGGAGAGGTCATCTCTATGTCTGAGATGTTGATTTGAGGTGAATCTTCAACAGGGGGTTTTGGTTCGAGATGTCTGTTGGTCTCTATCTGGCTCTCAATTAGTTTGATAATCGCATCTGCTCTTTCTGTTGGCATTGGTCTTCCATGCCAACTTTCTGCATCCTCAATGCCTGCAAAGGAATAAAAGATATTCATTCTGATGACTTCTGGCCAAGAAGGAAGAGTATGTGGACACACTGTGCCTCCTCGCACAACCAAAATTAAGGACAACAAAGCTTTAGAAACAAGAAAACAACCAGAACTGACAGAAAAATTAAACTGTATGGAAGTCTGACAACCAATCATCCAGACCAGTAAGAGGGGCAGAGTCGTGGCAGGAAAAAGCAGAGGTTGGCAGACCCGGGTGCCCAGGCCATGGATAGCGGACCCCGGGCATGGGGTGGCAGCGGGCAGACGCAGTGAGGCCACACAAAGTGGCTGGCTGACCAGGCAGTCCCACATTCACGCACAGATAATCCAGGTGAAAACGGATTATCTGCTGAGACAGATCCCACAACTCAGGGCCCCAACGCTGGGAAATAAAACCTAAAAACACCAATTGAAAACACTTGTGGGGGTTGAAGTGCTGGGAGACATTCCTAGCCTCACAGGAGAGTTTGTTGGAGAGACCCACAGCATCCTAGAATGTACACTAGCCCAACCACATGGAAATCAGCACCAGAGGACTCAATTTGCTTGTGGGAAGCGGCAGAAGGGACTGAAATATGAGAGCGTGCTGTTCCCTCTCAGACCCCGCCGCCACATAAAGCATCACAGCCCAGAGATTGGGCTGCACCGCCCTGGGGAACACCTAAGGCTCCACCCCTCACTACATCACAGGTGCAACAAGACCCCCCCCCCCGAAAATGGCTCAAACGGGAGAACAGATCAAAGCCCCACAGCCAATTCATCTAAGTGAGCAAGAGACAGCCAACCTACCAGTTGCACAGTTCAAAGCACTGGTGATCAGCATGTTAGCAGAATTGGTTGATTTTGGTCGCAAATTAGATGAACAAATGAAGGCTACAATAAATAAAATGAAGGAAAATGTGCAGGGAACCAATAGTGATGGGAGGAAAACTGGGACTCAAATCAATGGAGTGGACCATAAGGAAGAAAGAAACAACCAAACAGAAAAGAAGGAAGAAACAAGAATTCAAAAAAAATGAGGAGAGGCTTAGGAACCTCCAGGACATCTTTAAACTTCCCAACATCCGAATTATAGGGGTACCAGAAGGGGAAGAGGAAGAGCAACAAGTGGAAAACTTATTTGAACAAATAATAAAGGGGAACTTCCCCAATCTGGCAAAGGAAATAGACTTCCAGGAAGTCCAGGAAGCTCAGAGAGTCCCAAAGTAGTTGGACCCAAGAAGGAACACACCAAGGCACATCCTAATTACATTAGCCAAGATTAAAATGAAGGAGAGAATTCTAGAAGCAGCAAGGGATAAGGGGACAGTCACCTACAAAGGAGTTCCCATCAGACTGTCAGCTGATTTCTCAAGAGAGGCCTTCCAGGCAAGAAGGGGCTGGAAAGAAGTATTCCAAGTCATGAAAGTCAAGGACCTACATCCAAGATTGCTCTATCCAGTGAAGCTTTCATTTAGAATGGAAGGGCAGATGAAGTGCTTCTCAGATAAGGTCAAGTTAAAGGAGTTCATTCATCATCACCAAGCCCTTGTTTTATGAAATGTTAAAGGGACTTATCTAAGAAAAAGAAAATAAAAAATAGGAGAGTGAAAAAAAAAAACAGCAAACTCACAGATATTAACAACCACACCTAAAACAAAAGCAAACTAAGCAAACAACAGGAACAGAACCACAGAAATGGAGATCACATGGAGGGTTAGCAACAGGGGAGTGGGAGGAGGAAGAGAGGGGGAAAAGGTACAGAGAATAAGAGCATAGACAGTGGGTAGAAAATAAACAGGGGGAGGGCAAGAATAATGTGGGAAATGTAGAAGCTAAAGAACTTATGACACATGGACATGAACTAAAGGGGGGGAATGTGGGTGGGAAGGGTGTGTAGGGTGGATGGGAATGAAGGGAGAATGAGACAACTGTAATAGCACAATCAATAAAATATATTTTAAAAAATTAAAAAAATAAAATTGATATTCCAATACTGGAAAAAAAAAAGATATTCACTCCATAAATACTTCACGAGCACCTGTTGACATCCTGATGTAAATGATGTCAGCCAAGGACTCACAGGAGTAAAAATCTGGCATAGCCTGATATGGTATTGTACTCTTACAGAACAGCCTGGACAATGGCCCAGAGGCTCTTGAAGGGGCTACTAGTCCATGTGCTGGTGAATGGAGGGGAGAGAGAGTGAGGGAAATGAGGCTGGAGAGATAGGCAGGGCACACCATGGAGGATCCCATGGGTATAAAGAGTTCTGAGTTTTGTCCAAAGCAAGATGGGAAGCCACTGAAGGGTTGGAGTGGGGGAGGTGAATGATCAGATCTGTGCTGTAGAAAGATCACCACAGTAGTCCTGTGGGGACTGGCTTGTGGAGACAGTAGTTAGGAAGAGATGGCATGGGTCTGGGTTGGAGAGAGGGAGAAGACTGAGCAGACTTGAGATATACTTCAAGGGCAGAAATCAGAATTGATGGTGGACTGGTATGGGTGTAGGGAGCATATAAGGGAGAGGCAAGGATGATACCCAGGTTTCTGCCAGAAGCAAATCAGTCAAGTGGTCCTTTCCTGAACTTGATACCAGAGTAAGACTACTTTGAGGAGAAGTTTTAGAACAGTTTTATTCTAAAATCTCTATATTAAAACATACCAGGAATCACACCCTTTGTAGCTATTTATACTTGAGATGAACAACTCCAGGTGTCACTTCTGAAATCTGCAAGAGGACTTTCAAAACGCCTTCCTTCCCCCCAAAACGCCTCAATTCCACAGCTACCTTTCCTGGATGCACCACTTCACTAGTTGCCTGTGTTTTCCCTGATACTTTGGGCACAGACAAGCATGTGTGTGTTCACCCTTATTTGTATCTGCTCATGCACACACCAGCACCTTCTCATTGTGCACTCCTGTGGAGATTGTTCCCTGCCAGTCCTCTAACTGATAAGACTACCCACTCCTACCCACTCCCTCGTGTAGGCAGAAAATCACTGATCACTTGCTGGAGATCTGGGCTTCCCCTCCGACCCTAACCAGACACATTATCTATAAAAGTCAAGGAGCAGCACATATTTCAGGCATAGTCGCTGTGCACTAAGTCAGTTGTCTGTCTGGCTAGCCAGAGTCTCCTGACTTGTCTTCTGTGCGGAGAGATATTTTTAATAACCCCGAGCAGAAAAGAAACATTTGTTTACTTGGCATGCCCCGGCCCTTGAAGGTCTTGGCAATTACAGCAGTGGGCTTGTCCTTCACTTGAGTTGCCTGCCAGAATACCGCACACAGTGTCTCAACGTCACGGCCATCCACCACGTAAGTATTCCACCTGTCAACAGAAGAGAAAACTAGGTTACAAGGTGGAGGGGGGGGATGGGGGAGAAAGAGGTGACATAAAACAGGAGAGTTACCCAAAAGCTTCACAGCGCTTCTGATAGATGTCTATGCAGTTCTCAATGGGCAAGACACCACTGCGGCCCAGGCGGTTCACATCGAAGATGGCTATGAGATTATCCAGACTGTAGTGGGAAGCAAAGGCCAATGCCTCCCAGACGGAGCCTTCCCAAGACTCACGGTCTCTCAGGAGGCAGAACACCCGGTAGCTGGGAGAAGTCAAAAGAAGTTTAAGACCCTGCTCAGATCTCTTCATGGCCACTCAAGCAAATATATTTCATGGAGAGAAACAAAGGAACAGATCGAGGCAGCTGCTTCAGATCAAGTTCTTTAAGACTATTTTCCTTGTTCATCCTGTCCAAACTCAACATCTAAGGAAACACAACTTTAAAAGCTTCAACTTGGCCTTGGCTGGTGTGGCTCAGTGGATTGAGTCAGTCAGCCTGTGAACCAAAAGGTTGCCAGTTCCATTCCTAGTCAGGGCACATGCCTGGGTTGTGGGCCAGGTCCCCAGTTGGGGGGCCTGTGAGAGGCAACCCATCAATGTTTCCCTTGCACATTGATGTTTTTCTCCCTCTCTTTCTTTCTCCCTTCCACTCTCTCTAGAAATAATAAATAAGATCTTAAAAAAAAGCTTGGGCCCCACAAATGTATTTCACCTTTGGCTAGTTTATTCATACTTTGTAAAGGCTATTTCTAGGCTCTTCTGCCACTTCTCTGAACAACCAACAAGAGGGGATGGGAAGAAAGCAGCTCCCTTAAACACCCAAGCATTCACATATACAGTTTCTTGCACCACCACCTACCTGTGATCTTACAAATTTACCGACAATCAAAACATTCTACCTCAGGAGCATATGTTCTGTTGAAAATGGTGAACTCCTCCACAGCAGAAACATGAAACATTTATACCAATAAAATGTAACCTAGACCCCACAAACATGCAGCATAGAGACTAATAGAGGCAATAATAAGAGATGAAAAATGTTAACACTTATGGGAAATGGAGCAGGGTAACTGTCTGAACAGTAGAGGAAGCATGAAGTGCCTCCAGAGGGGCCACCTGGGCTGGAACCAGGGACTGAGGGGTTCTGGAATCAGGCATGCAGTGCAGTAACAGAAGTAGAACATGCATACTACCAATGCAACCTGCCCAACAACTCCCAGCCCCTTGCCACCACCTTGCTCCCTTTTCAGCAGCAGCTGGGTGCAAGCCTATCTTCAGAAAGATGGAATTGCTCCAAAAAAGAAACCTTTGACTATTAATATTTAGAGGTCCCCAATGCAAAGGCAAATGTGCTGTCTGTTCACACTCTAGTAAAACTCACTGAGACATGGAGAATAGGAAGATGTCTTTCCTAGGAAAGACTAGAGTACTAATAAACTGGTTTCTATACTGCAGGCAGCTCTTAGAACCCAACCAAAGATTCTAGAACAGGTTCCAGAAACACAATTTCTATACTGCTTGAATACTTGGTAATCTGAACTTTCAAATAATCACTATCTTCCCAACTAATAAGCCATAAACAGGGCCAAAGTACTGGGGGTGGTATGGGGACAGTCAAATAGTTTCTGGGTATGCAACTTACCTGGCCTTGTCAAAGTACTTGCCAGTATATGCCATGCCGCATGCAGTGCCCAATCCTTGTCCATACCATCCGATTGCCATATCAAAAAATGCCAGTTGCTGTAAGAGAAGCTATCAAATGAACCTCTTTGCAGCTGCAGGACACAGGTATCAGGAAATTGAATATCAGAACGACTTCTGGCACTGAGCACAGGCTACTCTTCAGAACGGCCCCTTCCACCCTGTAGGATGACTTCCTCTTCACTACACCCACATGCCCCCCAAATCACAGATCACAAAGACAGGGAAGCCATAGGTAATTGACATATTGACACGTGTCAAGCTTTGGGAACATAGCTTGGGAGGCTTTTCCTCCACTCGGCAGCCTAAACAGAGCTCAAGAGAAGAGCTGAAAACCTAAGCAAGAACTTTGCAATTTCATAAGGCCTTTTATCCAGCCATACACACACCAAATGTTCAATCTTTTTGGAGAATACGGGTTCTTAAGACACGACAAACTTATCTATCCTCCTGCTGCCACCATCTCGGCCTGGCTACAGACATCTCTCTCCTCCATCATTGCAGTGGCCTCCCTGCTCCTCCATAGCCATTCTCAACACAACTGCCGGGGAGCCTGTTAAAACCTAAGTCTGTGTATTACTCTCTGCCAAAAACAACCAAGGTCTTGCCATCTTGTGCCAAGCAGAACCCAAGTTCTTGCACTGGCCTGTCCATTCTGGCACCCCCTCACTTCCTACTCTCCCTCCTACCACCCTGGGTGCCCTGGCCTCCTTGCTGCCCCTTGATCACACTACACACCGGGCACATGCCTGCCTGAGGATCTTAGCACTTGCAGCTCTCTCTTCCCCAAGTGCTCAGTGCTCATGCCTAAACAAGTACACAGCTGACTCCCTCACCCCTTCCAAAATTCTGCTTGAATGGCAGCATCAAGGCCTTCCTGGACCATCTTTTTCAACTAGTGCCCCCTACCCCTCCACTTCCATTGGATCCAGGATGCTCAGCCCCATCTGACATGCCAGCTATCTATTACATGTGTTTCTTGTCTGCTCCCTGCTGCATTTAAATGTCAGGTCCAATCAAGCAGAGTTTGGTGTGTGTTGTCACTACCACAGAGGAGTACTTCTTAGTCTCAGGTCCCTCTCCCTTTCCACTCTACCCTACTACTAGCTTTCTCCACATGCTCTATGACCCCCAAGACTCCCTCTCCATTTTGCATCTATCCCCACAGAACTATCCCACTGAAGTCCATCCTGATGTCATCTCTAGCTCCATCCTTTTCCTCATGGCTCCTGTATCTTACTCCTGTAACAAGCTCTGGCTCCCAGTTGCCTTGCATGCCATTGGACCCAGCGTGGGGTGTACACTTAGACCAGGGGCGTCAAACTCATTTTCACTGGGGCCACATCAGCCTCACGGTTGCCTTCAAAGGGCCAAATGTAATTTTAGGACTGTATAAATGTAATTACTCCTTAACTTCGATGAGTTGAAATTACAGTCGGCCCTTTGAAGGCAACCTCAAGGCTGATGTGGCCCCTGGTGAAAAAAAGTCTGACACCCCTAACTTAGACCAACCCTATTTCTCCCTGGCTTTAACACAGGGGCAAGTGAAACTACTTCAAGGCTTTACTTTGTGGGTATGATGGAGGTGAGAGCCCTCCTAGGGGGGCAGGAGGCTATAGGATTGATTGAGAAGGTTGGCAGGGCAAGAACACAATGCTGGCATGGCGGAAGTGCCACCACATGGGTTTCCTTCTCTTCTCCAAGAACCCTTATACTGTAGAGGGAGCCACAACTGAGGATACCAACAGCTAAAATAAAGATGCATACAAGGAGTTATAGACACCCACAAAAGAAATACTTCTTTTCCATGTTCTCATCTTTGTACCTCAAGAACAAGTTTACAGAGAGGCCTTTTGGTTACTTTCTAGGCCTGCTTGGCTGGAGAAAACAAAAAGAGCTGACAAAACAAAAACAAAGGCCTGGATGGGGGAAGGGGGCATTGTAAGCCTCCCCTCCCAAGCCTTCAGCACCCTGAGGGCTCTAAGGGAATTTAGGCACCTCAGTCAGTGACCCTGCCAGGTTTTAGCAGTTGTGCTTGTCTGTGTTAGACACGCACGTTGCAGGAGCACTGATCATGAAGATCCTGGTTCCTCTACTTATACTGGAGTCCATTTACTCCATTCCCAGCCAAAGCCGAGATGGATTACACTTCTGTGTATTTCCTCTTTTCTTTCAATTTTATCTGCTGATTAAATCTGATGAATACAAAGTTTGGCAACTGAACAGTGCCCAGGCTGCTACTGCATGCCAGAAAGCTTCTTTATCCCTCTAAGGCCAATGACTCTGATTGTTTGATAGGATAGCAGTGGATATGGGATAGTCTAGGCACCTTTTCTTTTTCTAAACCAGAGATCTAAACACTCATACAGTTTGTACACCTATATTTATTTGATTTTTATTGTAAAGAAAGTTCAAGTTTATAGGAAAATTTTAAGACTAGTACAATCATGTCCCATATTCTCTTCACCTAGATTCACCAACTATTACTAATGGACCACTTTTGTAGCATCTCTTAATCTTTCTATGCACTCACACATTTTGTTTACCTTTTGCCAAACTTCATTTGAGATTATGTTTCAGACACCAAGACAGAGTCATAACTACAACCCAAGATACTTCAGCCAAGCCCGTATTCTGACTTTGTTTTTGAACTACTTTTGCTGCCCAGATCTGGGGTTTCTGTTTTTACATGGTGCTCTATCAGTTAAATTTTAAATGATTCGCTCAGGATGCAGCAAACTTTCAGATAGCATCAAAGAGTTACACATTCTTACTAGATAGACCTTGTTTTTAACATTCCTTTTCTTTCCCATCCCTCAATGTAACGAGGCACCTGGTACCATACCTAGTCCAATGAGAAAGTCCCCCATTGGTGTCAAGTCAGAGCTACAGAAAAATGGAAAAGAAAATGGACAGGGGTAGAATGTCCCTCCAAGTCCAACTCAATTTTCCTCCAGCTCAGAAAGTTGGATTCACTAATGTTGCCCACCTCTATCCAGGTGACAGAGAATGGGAGCAGCATGACTCTGCCAAGGGTGGGGGGCTTTACTGCTAGGTGGTATGAGGTGGGGCACACCAAAGTAAAGGAAGGGTGGCCAGTCACCACAAGTCATCCTTCCTACCACACACTCCTCACTAGAACACCTTTTAGAGTTTTACGAGGTGCTATGGTCTGAGTGTTTGTGTCCCCACTCCCAAATCCCTATGTTGAAAATCTAATGCCCGAGATGATAGTATTAGGAGGTGGGGGGTCTTTGGGCAGTGATTGGGCCACAAGAGCAGAACCTTCAAACGTGGGATTAGCGTCCTTATAAAAGAGGTCCTCCATGTGAGGATACAATTAGAAGTCTGTGACCAGGTAGAGGGCGCCTCGCCAGAATGTGACCATGATGGTGACTAGATCTTTGACTTCCAGCCCCCCAAACTGTGAAAGATAAATTTCTATTGTCTATAAACCACCCAGTCTTTGGTATTTCATTATAGCAGCCCAAATGGACTTATGACATAAGGCAAAGAAAGAAGAACCAAAAAGATAAACAGAGCCTATTTCAGGCCTTGTTGCAACATCATGGCTTTAAAAGTGAGTTTAAATGATCATCTGAGCAGGCCCTGGGCTCCCATGCTTGCTTACTTTAGAGAGAATGAATCGGTCGTTGTTTGGGTTCTCCGGGTCCTCCTCTTTATATCTCATGATGTGGAATAACAGCACTGACATGATCTCAGCAGCACTGCTGCATGATGTGGGGTGGCTGAAAGACAGACAAGTCATTTCTCACAAGTGACTCTCCAGGGACACAGTACATGGAGAGGCTTTTCAGCACATGGTCTTCTCAGATCAGCATCAGTCATTACTCCCAGACCTAGAAGAATCCAGTGAATGGAAAGAGATGCAGGACCACCATCTCCCAAGCTCATAGCTTTTAATGCCTTAAGGCCCAGTAACCTCACAACTTTTCCCCCCGTGAAGAGCAAGACCTCCAACACCAGTCCCCTTCTATCAATGGAGCCCCTGTGTATTTGGGGCAAGTTTACCTGGTGATTCCATAAGCACTTAGACATTCTTTCACTTGTTTAAATTTATCTGTGTTACCATTAGTCAGAAATGCCATGAAGCAGAAATAAACTCATGAACACATGGCCAACTAGTATTTGACATGGGAACCAAGAGCTCAATGAAGGACAGTCTTTTCAACAATAGGTGCTGGGAAAATTGGATATTCACACTAAAAAAAAAAAAAAATGAAACTGCACCCTTATATTACAACACTCACAGAAATTAACTTGAGGTAGATTAAGAGTTAAATGTAAGATCAGAAACCAGTAAGTTTCTAGAATAAAACACAGAAAAGCCCTAGCTGGTATGGCTCAGTGGATTGCGTGCCAGCCTGCCAACTGAAAGGTTGCTGGTTTGATTCAGTCAGGGCACATGCCTGGGTTGCAGGCCAGGTCCTCAGTTGGAGGTGTGTGAGAGGTAACCGCTTGATGTATCTCTCCCTTCCCCTCTCCAAAAGTAAAAAAACCAAAAAAACAAAAAAACCTCTTTGACATAGGTCGCGGTAATGAACTTTCGGATGTGACACCTAAAATTCAATGAAAAAATAAAAAAAGTAAAAATACACCAAACTAAAAAGTTTATGCAAAGGAAAGGAAACCATCAAAAAAAATGAAAAAAGATAACCTGGCATATGAAAAACATATTTGCTCATCTGGTAAGGGGTTAATATCCAAAATATATAAAGAACTCATATGACTCAATAGCAAACCTCCCCAAATAATCCAATGAAAATGGTCAAAGGATATGAATAGACATTTCCCCAAAGATATTCAAATGGCCAACAGGTACAAGAAAAGGAGCAACATTAATCATCATAAAAGAAATGCAAATCAAAACCACAATGAGATACCACATTCCATTATGTTACAATGGTTATAAAAAAGACAAGAGATAGGTGTTGGTGAGGATGTGGAGAAAAGAGAACTCTTGTTCACTGTTAGTGGGAATGTGAATCTGTGCAGCCACTATGGAGGACTTTCAAAAAATAAAAAACAGAACTCCCATATGATCCAGCCATCCCACTTCTGGGAATATATCCAAAGAAAATGAAAACACTATGTCAAAGAGATAACTACACCCCTATGTTCATAGCAGCATTATTTACAACAGCCAAGACATGGAAACAACTTAAATGTTCACAGAATGGATAAAGATGATGTGGTAGATATATACAATGGACTATTATTTAGCTGTTATAAAGGAAATTTTACTATTTGTGATAACATGGATGGACCTTAAGGGCATCATGCTAAGTGAAATAAATCAGATGTAGAAAGGCAAATACTATGTAATCTCACATGTGGAATCTAAAAACAAACTCAAAAAATAGATCATCACATTTGTAGTTACCAATGGTGGGGATTGGGGGAGGGGGAATTGGAGATAGATGGTCAAAACATACAAACTTCCAGTCATAAGATAAATAAGTACCAGGGATGTTTTAAGTAAATTTACAATTTTGTGTTGGGCCATATTCACAGCCATTCTGGGCTGCATGCCACAGGTTGGACACCCCTGCTTACACAATGGAATATTACTCCATGGTAAAAAAGGAGGAACTTTTTATGACAGCATTGATGGACCTGTAGACTATTAGGCTAAGTGAAATAAACCAGTCAGTGAAAGAGAAATACCATATGACCTTGCTTTTTATGTGCAACTTAAACAAAACTAACAAGCCAAATATTAATAGAATCAGAAGCCTAGAATTATGGAACAGACTGATAGCTGTGAGAATGGAGGAAGTTGAAGGGATTAGCCAAAGAACTATATGCATCACCCATGGACATGGACAACAGTGTGTAGATTGCCCGAGTAGGGGAGAGAAAGGCAAAAACTGGGACAACTGTAATAGCATAAACAATAAAATGTAATGAAAAAATAAATGGGCTAACCTGGAAGAAATTTCTAGAAACACCCAAAACTGACTCATGAAAAAAACAGAAAATCGGTGTAAACCCATAACAAGGAGATTAAATTGGTAGTTAAAAGCTTCCCTTTCAAAGAAAACTGGACCTGATATAAAGAACATTAATCCTTAAAGTCTTCTAAACAGGGGTCCCCGACCTCCGGCCACGGAAGGTAGCAGTCCGTGACCTATTAAGAACCAGATCGTACAGCAGGAGGTAAGCGGCGGTTGAGCCAGCAGAAATTCTGCTTGGGGGCAAAACCGCTGGAGCTCACTTCCTGTTTCCCCTCCCCCCTCCCCTCCTTCCCGCCTTCCGAGAAAATGGCCCCTGATGCCAAAGAGGTCGAGGACTGCTGTTCTGAAAAAAAACCTGAGGGGAAACACTTTGAAACTTATTCTGGAGCGAGCATTGCCCTTACACTGAAGCCAGACAAATACAAGAAAACCGCCAACATCTCTTATGACTACTGATGCAAATAACCTTAACAAAATATTAGCAGATCCAACAGCCCCATTTTAGGTTTTCATTTCTTTTTAAAAAGATTCTATTTGTTTATTTTTAGAGAAAAGGGGTGCGGGGAGAGAGAGGGAGAAAAGCATTTATTAGTTGCGTCTCATATGTGCCCCAACTGGGGACAACCCACAACGTAAGCATGCACTCTGACCAGGAATCCTACCGGGAATCCTACCGGGGACCTTTCGCTTTGTGGGAAGCCGCCCAACCAACTGAACCAAACCGGTCAGAGCTAGACTTCATTCCCTTACATTCTCATGCCCTGGGTTTGGGGACCCTGGAGTTGAAGGCAACCATTTAAACAGAAAATCTGGGGCTCTCCCATTCCACCTTAACCTGATCTGATGCCTGAGACTGCCCTCTCTGTCCCCTGTCAGCCCACACGCCTACGTTAGTACCGGGGGCCACCAGCAAGGCAGCGACGGGTGAGGGGCCAGCGCCTGAGCACGTGGCCAGCCACTAAGTAAACCAGCGGCGAACACACTTAGCCGGCGTCTGAGGGTAGAATTCAAGTCCCAATGGCCCCAAATTGGGCCTCTATGACCAAACCCACCCAGCTCCAACGCTTCCCATCACCCCACACCCCTCATCACCGCGGCCTGCCGCTCGGCGCGAACTTGACTTCGATGAGGCGACTTACCCAGAGCTTGAGGTGCACGTGGCCTTGATGGAGTGGATGCGCAAACGATTGGCCAGGTCCCGTAGCACCTGCAAAGTCTCCGCATCAGGCTTGGCTTCTTCGCTAACGGCAGCAACCGCTGGAGCCTCCGCCATAGCTCCAACCCGTTCACCGTCTAAGGAGAAAATGGCGTCGAGTGTGCTCTGAGGCCGGTTATGTGACCACCGCGTTGGCTCCCTCCGCGCATGGCTCCCTCCGCACGCGGCTCCCTCCACACACTGCTCCTTCTGTGCATCCAGTTCAATGGATTTTGAACACCTCTCATGTGCATATTCAACGTTATTCAAAATCATTTTGTATCTTTATATTTTCTCTCACGCTATTAATTCAAAGAGGACTGCTTGTATGCATGATCCCGGATCTAGTTTTGGGGTTATCAAAAAGTTCTGGGACTAGATGCCGTGGTGGTTGACAACGTGGTGAAGGTAGTAAAGTGGCAACCGCATCACACATTCAAAAATAATTACCATGAAGTTTGTTTTGTATATTTTATCACAGTATTGAGAAAGCTGTGCTGTAAATTTACAAATTTTCGGTACCCCTCCTCACACCATAGTGATTTTTCACATGTAATTTTCACATGTCAATTGACCATAGCAGCCCAGCCCTAGCCCAGCTTCTCAGCACAGAACGCGGACTGAGGTTTCGAGACACCATGGCGTCTCTGCGCTGACCTTTCTTTACAGTATCTTCCGTATGGAAAAACCTGTGTGAGTGTTCAGGTAGCATTAGCCCAATGCTGGCCAGCAGCTTTCGCAGGGAGCTTGACTTGAGGGGACTCCCATTGACTTTCTGTATGAAAGTCCCCATCTGTACGAAGGCCACACTGTAGTCTCTCTGATTTTGAGATGGTCTGCCAAGAATTAGCCTTGCTCTCAGCACCACTATCTCCTAACCCTTAGTTCGACCACTGGGAAGCATCTTCAAAACTGCTGAGCTGCTGACAGCCCTGAGTGTCCCTGAATGTGGCTAGACATTCAGGTTCTTGCTTGGTTAAAGGTTAGTGCATTGAAATTTTTCACCGATACTTGTGATTGCTCAAGAAAAGCCTTGCCCGTATATGCGCTCCTACTTGCACACTGTATATTGTTAGATTTTTTAACGTGTGGCATTCTGATGGATGAGAAAATCATAGTTAATTACTGTTTTGATATACGTTTGCCCAACTTTCTTGCAATTGAACATTTATGATATGTTTATTGCCACTTGTAGTCCATCCTTTCTTAATGATTTGTTGCTATCCCTTACTGTTTTTATATTGGATTATTTCTCTTTAGCTTTCTAATATGCAGGACTTCTTTGTGTTGATTAGCCTTTTACCTATTAGAGATATTGCAAAATCTTTTTTCTTGATTTGTTGCTCTAAAAAAATATTGAGATACTTTATTTTTAAGAAGAAGCAAGTGTTTGAACCAAAACCTAATTTTATGCTTTGTTTTCTGTATAAGAATGTTTTAAAACACTTTTGTGCAGTAAAATATGTAAAACTTTGCTTCATGACATTTTGGTTTGAGTCATTTAGAAAGATATTCTACACACAAAATTATAAAAATATTCCTACTCTGCCCTCCTAATAATTTTAGTTTCATTTTTATGTTTAGTTTTTTATTCTGTCTCAACTTTATTGTTGCATATAAATAACAGGAAACACTAACTTAATTTTTTTCAAATAGCCAATTGTCTTAAGACCATATTTATTATTTTATTTCAAAAATTTCTTAGCTTTTTTTGCATTTTTCCAAATAAATCTTAAAATAAGCTATTTTGAGATTCATAACACATTCCCATTGGGTTTTTAATTGGGATTTTATTGAATTTATAGGTTAATATGTAGAGGGCTGACATTAACAGTATTGAGTCTTCCCCTCAAGAATATGGTATATAGCCATTGATAATCACATCTTATTAGCATTCTATTTTATATTTTCTGTTTAACCTGATATCTTGTTTCTTTTTCTTCTTTTCCTTCCTTTTTTGGATTAATCAAGTTCAATTTTATATCTCTCTTTGATTATTTGGATGTTATGCACCTGGCTTTTCCTACTGGTTAACTTTAATTTTTTTCACCAACATTTTTCTCTCAATTTTGAGTTTCATGTGATATCTGTACAATTTCCCAATACAACTAGTCATTAGCAAACTGTAATTTTCCCTGTTTTCTATTTCCTTTTAAATAATTACTTAGTTTTTTCATTTATCAATGGTATATATGAACATAGTTTAAAGCAGGGGTCAGCAAACTTTTTCTATAAAGACCCAGATAGTAAATATTTGAGGCCACACGATCTCTGTTGCAGCTACTCAGCTCTGTTGTTGGAGTGGCACAAATGCAACCATAGACAATATGTGAATGAACAAGAGTGGCTGTGTGCAAATCACACTTTGTTTATATGAACCTCATGTAATTTTCACATGTCAAAAACTACTCTTTTTTTTTATTTTTTCAACAATTTAAAAATGTAAAGACCATTCTTAGCTCACACTTGTACAAAACCAGGCCACAGTTTGCCAACCCCTGGTCCAATGAGTAAATGGCTCTATGGGGTTTATGACAAAAAAAAGGAGCAGTCCCTGACTTGCACCCATCCAATCACCCACTCTCCAGAATCACCCACTTTCTACCTTTTTAGCTGTTTCTTTTGGCATTTACCTCCAGTTCTCTAAAAAAAATGTTTAGACTACTATTTCTTTATATATATATAAAGATATTAGAAATTATCAAATGACTTTTTACTATAAAGGACAATGATGTAGCTTTTTCATTCCCTGCCCCCCATCCTTGCAGTATGATATACAATGATTTGGGTTAGAAAATTCCTTGGTGTTCACATTATCAAGTCCATGAAAACACTGGTCACAGCTGAGTCATTACTCTGATGTTTCCGTTCTCTCCCAATGTTTTGTTTTTCTTAGAATTAATGCTTGTCTTCCCCAATCCCTGTGTTGCTTGTTTTCTGCTATATAGGTCAGCACTTCTGCCAACTGTCTATATGTCTCTCTAGCTAGTCAAAGATGTCCAGCATTTCATTAATTTCATTCCCTTGGAGTGCTCTCTCTTGGAGCTTTTTGACTTGCCCTCCAGGGCTCAGCTGCCAGCCTAGGCTCCCATGCCATTATCCTGGAGATTGCATTTGCCTCTTTTTTTTTTTTGGCTTGGGGCCCCTGTTTCATAGATTCTATCTCTACCTATTTCTGAGGTTCTTCTGTGGTTTTAGTGGATCACCTTCTCTGGTAGCTTCCAGAGGGAGAATGTGGAGGAGGTAAATACATGAGTACTTTCATGTTGGAAAATGTCTTTAGCCTAACCTTACAATTAGCAGTTTGGATGTAAAATTCTAGGTTGGAAAATCATTCCCCCCCCCAAATTTGAAAGGCATTAGTTCATTGTTTTCTAGTTCCTAGTACTTTGCTAAAAAGTTTGAAGATATTCAGACTTCTGTTTCTATTAATGGGACCTATTTTTTCTCTCTGATAGTTATTCTATCAGCATATTGAAGATATTATTCAACTCTCTTCTGGATTTCATTGATGCCATTGAGAAGTCAGATCTCAGTCTAAAAGTCATGATTTTAAAGGTACCAGCTTTTTTCATGTGGCTGATTTTAAGATCTTATGTCTAGGTAGATCTATTTCTGTTCTTCCTGTTTTGGGATTTATTGGGCTTCTTGATTTGTTGATTTGTGTCCTTTATCAGTTCTGGGAAGTTCTTAGAGACTGCCTCTTAAAATCTTGCCACTGCCTCACTCTGTCTTCTCCCTGTAGGATAACACATTTTTGCTAGACTTCCTAACTCTATCTTCCATGTCTTCTATTTTTTAATTTTTTGAAATTTTCTATTTCTTTGTGCTTCTGTGTTTCTGTGCTTTCTTTGGCTGTTTTACAATTTACTAATTTTCCTCTCCAGCCATTTCCAATCTTCTGTTAAATCCATCTATTGTACATTTTAAAACTTTAAAAAATTATGGAATCTGACACGTGTCCGTAAAGGTACAGAAAACATCAACATACAGTTTAGGAAATAATGATAATGTGAATACATATTTAACTAGTACTCAGGTCAAGCATCCTGGCCTCCACATGTCTCTCCCAATCCCCATCCCCTTCTTTCATCCTAGTGGGGACCACAATCCTGACATTTATGCTACCAACACACATGCTTTTCTTTACAGCCTTTATTGCCTTTGTATATTTGCCTAAACAACATAATTTTGTTTTACCTGATCTTGATATGAATGGAACCATATATAGTATTGATTCTTTTATATTTGTCTTTTTTCATTGAACTTTATTTATTTATTT
>PVKU01011843.1:0-28706 GCA_004027475.1 Anoura caudifer
GCTCCGGGTCAGCAGGGTCATCAGAATGCTAAGAGGAAATCTGATTGATGAGCAAGTGTCAGAAGGAATGAATGGGAGCCTCAATTAATGACTTCTGCCCTGTTTCAAAGAAAGGTTCCCTTACACCCAGTTCTCTCTTTTCTCTGAAAATAAAGAAACTTGGGGTGGGGTGAGGTACTGAGGAAGAAAAGGTGGGAAAAACACCCCTATGATCCAGACTTTTCTAAACAACATAAAGTAGTCTTCAAAGACAAACATGGTCAGTTTTTTATGTGTAAGACTGGTTCAGTGATTCTCTCCTCTCTTTGTTTCCATGGACAGCTAGGCTCCAATCCAAAGCTAAAAAATAAAGGCTACATTGTTCTGGGGAGAGCTGGCTTTTACAAGAAATTTCCTCCTCACCACGGGGACAAATTAACTGCCCTACCATGGTGCTCCTGGAGCATTTCTCCCAGAGCTAGTTCAGCAGGCCAGCCTTCCACCCTGCTCTGCTCACTCTTGCCAGAAAATAACCATAATCCACCTAGCCCCCCTAACAGACTTGGAAAATGGACAAGTGTGGAGAAATCACAAATCAGCATGATAAGTGTGTTAACAGAGGTCTGATCAGGGTTCATGTACCACTAAGGGGCAGCATTAGGTTACATAAGAACTCCCAAAACAGGGGTGTCTACACTGAAGTTTACATTCAGTAATATTGGTTTGTAATTCAGCATTCAGTATCTGTCATGTGCCTGGTTATGGAGCTGGATAATACAACAAAATATAATGAGGAAAGGTTCAATAACAGCTCAGGAAGTCACTTAGATGGTTTTGCTCTTAGAATCGTTTCCTATGAAGTGGATTTTATAACATACTTCCAGGGATTGCTGAGGAAGCAATAAAATGAAATAACATATGTACAATTCTTATACAGCACTTGGCACATAAAAGTTAATCAATGATAGTTTAGAAAGGGTGTGGGGATTTAGTCTCTTCCTGGAGGCATTTCTGCCTAGTGAGAACAATGAACATGAAAAACAAGTAATTACATTTTCTTAGTAAATTCTAGCAGCTATAGCAAAGTAGCATAGGCTGGGTGTCCTACAAACAACAAAAATTTACACCTCACAGTTGTGGAGGCTGGAAGTCCAAGGTCAGCATGTCAGCGTGGTGAAAACCTGGCGAGCCATTCCTCAGGGGAACAGACAGCTACATCTCCCTGTGTCCTCATTCAGGAGGGTTCCACACCCATGACCTAATTATCTCCCAAAGGCCCCACCTCCTAGCACCATCACTTTGGGGCTGAGACATTCAACATACCAATTGACATGGTAAAATACGAACATTAAACTAATTGCACAGTATGCTATTCCAAAGGGTACAAGAGGTGTGCATGAAATATTGGGTACAAAATGTAAATATAAGGCATCGTATGGAAAGTATAGTAATGTTCAAGGAGGGAAAATTTAATCTGAGTATAAAAAATTGAGTAAGTAAAGAAGCTGGGAGGATGATCCAAGGAGAGGGCCCAGTGAAACCACATCAAGCTGCTACTGTGGGCAGCATGAGTAGAGATTCAGTAACAGATGAGAGAGACATCAGGATGACAAAAGCAACTAAAGCTGGCAATAGATTGGACATGGGGTTGAGGGCAGAGGAAGAAGTCAAAGATGACTGGGGATGGGATTGGTGGCACAAATCAGTCTCACAATGAACAAGGCAAAGATGAGAAAGATTAAGTGAATCCACAAATCCAAACCAATAGGCTATTTAGATGCTCACATGCTTCTGGAAGTGATGACTTGGAGGGAGGATACATGGCTAACCTTGGTCTACCAGCCTCAGATTACAGCAGACCCCACCTCCGCAGTTCCATCACTGTTATGAATTATTGTTGGAACCCTCACCAAATGTTCCTGGGGCAACCCTGTCAAGCAGGCATGCACACTTGCTGTCAGTTCAAAGATGAAAAAGCAGGAACAATGAGTAGCCTTTCACTGGAAAATTATAGCTTTGTTTTAATTAACTTAATTGACTTAACTGATTGTGTTTGAGCTAAATTCCAAGTATTCAGGTTGCTAAATTTCATGAAAACACATGAAACTAGTAAGTCAAGTTGTTTTTCAATGACAAGTATATATGAAATTAATAAACAAAAATTACTTTTAAAATATTTTCTTTTACCTTTTTGTGCTTACTTTTAACTAGTAAATGCATGCACATGGTAAAAAAAAATTCTAACCGTATGAAAGGTTTGAATGGAAAGCAAATCTGCCTGTTCATTAGCCACCCCCATTTACCCTTTCCAGATCTCACTACCAGTTTCTTCTGTGTTTTTTAAAAAAATATATTGTCTTAAAAATATATTCTACACTAATAAAATCTTTTTCATATTTTTATTTACATAAATGGTATGATGCTACATGCACAGTTCTGCACCTCTTTTTTCCACTTGGACATTGTTCCAGATCAGTTGAGATAGAGTTTTGTCCTTTTCATCATTTGCTATTACTAAAAAAAAAAAGGATTTTCTCAATATTTTCTCAATATTCTGCCATATGGATCATTTTATGGATCATTTTACAGGTTGTAAAATGAAGTCCAAGAAGTGAGATTTCATGAAACAAAGACACGTACCTTTTTACTTTTTACAGTTATTGCTAAATTGCTGTCTGGTTAACATTCCCATTAGCAATTTATGAAAGGGTTAAATTTCCCTCACCCTTACCAATGCAATGTGTTATCAAACATTTCCTTCTTTGCCAATTTGGTAACTAAAAATGGTGTCTTATTGAGTGAGGTTGATAACTGTCTCATATACTGAATAGCAACCTGGGTTTCCTTATCTATAAATTGTATATCCTGATTGTTGATCTTTTCCTTAGTGAATTATAAACATTTTGTACACTCATTGTGTGTCAGGCACTCTTCTAAGTATGTTACATACATTAACTCTTTTGGTCCTCATAATACCACCATTAGATAAGTCCTACCACCCCCATTTTCTTAAAGGAGGAAAGAGAGTCTCTGAAAGGTCTAGTAATTTGCCAATGTCACTCAACCACCAAGTGTCAGAGTTTGTACTTGGTCTCAGGCAGTCTGGCTCCAGAATGCAAGTGTTAGCCAAACGTTACACATACGGCTTCTCGGCACCGTACACCTCCTCTTTATCCCACGTCCTCCGTGATCTGTGTAGACCTAGATGGAAGAGGCACTGCTCCAAATTTAACTCAGTAAAGAGACAAAAAAAAAAAAAGGAAGAATAAGGCTCCTTAGAACAAAAACGGTGTTTCCCTTTGTGCTCTGTCCAAAAGGAAGGTGAGAAATTGGTCATTTGACTCAGAGGAGATCAATCTGTTCCCTTCTCACAACCAGTGAGGCCTCAGGCCCAGGGTGATGGCCTGTGTCTTACAGTCCCTGGGAAAAGCTGATAACAGGAGCTTCATTTATTCAGATATTTCATCAGGGGTCTGGAAGCAATGGGAGCCTCTGTCTTTTGGGGAATGTGCTCCTCTAGGCTTCACTCGCTACGGCTCCCGCCCCACTGCCCCATTCTCCCAACCTACTATCACCAAAGCACATTCCTTAAAAAAAAACAACAACAACAACAAACAGAATTGAGAGTTTTATTTCACTAGTATGTAGAATTTAAAGAAACCATGGATGGAACTGGAGAGCATTATGCTAAGTGAAGTAAGCCAGGAGATGAGGGACAAATACCATATGATCTCACCTTTAACTAGAACATAATCAACAAAAGAAAAGCAAACAAAATATAATAAACAGAGTCATTGAAATTAAAAACAATCTAACAATAGCCAGAGGGGGGAGGGGACAGTGGGGAGAAGGGTTTTCAGGAACTACTGCAAAGGACATATGGACAAAACCAAAGGGTAGAGTGGAAGCAAGGGAGGGAGGTGTGTTTGGCTGGCGTAGGTGGAAAGAGTGGTTGGGGAAAAATGCAGACAACTGTAATTAAACAACAATAAAGTAATTTTTTAAAATTCACAAAAAAAAAAAGAAAAAAAAGGAGATCATTGGAATCGTACTCAAGAACAGCTTTTCACTTGCCCATCAAAATTTACAAATCAAGGAAGGCTGTAAACAAGAGGGGACTCAGAGGGTCATTTGAACTGCAGGCTGCATGCACTCCTAGACCTCCCAGGATGCCAGCCTCCCACCCCAAACCTATGCCCTCAAGTTCAAAACTCCAAGGGGGCACACGGTGAGCCTGTCCTTTCCCCCACCAGCAGGGGTGCTTCCTTAGTGGCAGAAGATAACTGCAGTGAATAAAATAGAGAAGAACCCCTGCTGCTGTGTATCTATGAGGGTCTAGCAATTTGACAGTTTGAGGCACCACCACTGCACCTCACCTGTATTACCCAACACTTCTTCTCAGGTACTTCCTTCAGGTACCTGGTCACCAGACACATCTGGTTCTGAGGAGACCCCAAATCTTCAGGAAAGCACAAGCATATTGTTTAGGAAATCCCCTTCAGTGTCTGGCAAGGGAAATAGCTGTTTAATTCATTCATGGTGTGGACTTCAACTGGCAAGCGCTAGACCGTGATGGCCCTACAAGAGGAGCAGAAGCATTTCTAACACAACTCTTTGAGGACACCCATCTGCTCTCCATACATGCCACCCTGTTACTCTCTTCCCAAAGGATGTGCAGCTGGCCCCCAGGATCCAATGCTTGGCAGGTAGCCACATGTCCCCGGATGAAACTAGAGACTCTGTCTGAAGCCCAAACCATGTCCATGGAGTCTGGGGTGCTGTGTGAACTTGCTGTCTCTGACTAGAGTGTGCATGTTGCTTTTGTAATTCTTTTTTTTTTTTTTTTAAGAAACAGCAGACTGCATGGCTTTCCTCTGCAACAGAGGTGTTATCTAAGAAATCAACATGGGGAGGAAGATGGCAGCATTGTGGGTGGGAGCTGAACCCACTTGCTCGTGCACCCAAATGGGATGCCTAAGTGATCTTCTGAAGAACAGAGTGAACAGCCAACAGAATACCAGCTGATATGAAGTTTGAAAGGCAAAGTGTGTGGACAACACTTAAAAACAGGCAGTAAGGAGATTTGTGGGCCAAAAGGAAGGTCCCAGGCCTTGTGCTGGAGACCACGGGCTCCCTCGGGGACCGTGGGAGCCATGGGAGCTGTGGGAGCTGCAGGAGCATTAAAGGAGAGCCAGGTCAGTGACAGCAACCTAGCGGCTCCCTCTCCTCCCAGAGCAAGGAAGTCCTAGACCCTTGCCAGGAGAGAGCTGGACTTGTAAAGTCACAGGGAGGATAAAAAGGCAGTAAGTGACACACAGCCAGCTGGGGCAGTGATTGCAGGCTGGGACAGTACCACAGAAAACTGGGGAGCCAGGTGACACCTAGAGCTGAGAGAAGAGATGGGCCATGATTGGCCATAACCCAGATAGACTCTTGACTGGTCAGACAGTTGGTCTGTGTGGAAAGCTGGGTGCTTGTTACAAGCGGCAGGTGGCACCCAAGGGGACTTTTCTCAAAAAAGGAACTGAGCTACCACACAGAGATTTGGATGTGTGCAGCAGCCAGGCCAACAAAGAGGGAAGAAGGTGGGTGAGATTTGCTCCCACTCAGTACACCACATGGACTAATCAAAGGGTTGCACAATGAGGTGGATTATTGGTGCTGGCCTGGAGCAAATGCTCATAGTGGACAGTGCAGGCTGCACAGTGGTTTGAGGGCATGGGCTGGAAACTGGGTCCCTGTGATTACTGTAACCCAGACTGAGCCCCCATTCTTGGGGAACCACAGGAAAGAAAAAACTGGAGCCCAGCCCCCCTCTGCCTGCAGGATCCAGAAAGACTTGCAAAGCTGGCTTGGAAGGTTTAAAATCAGGAGACTTTTTTTTCCTTTCAAGAGTAAGACAGTAAGACCTGGACCTGTGCAAAAACTGGAGATGATCCAGAAAGAAGTCAGAAGGCAATAGCCAACAACCGAGACAAATTACACTTTGCTATTCTTCAGAACTTGCATGTTGTTTTTGTTTCTCTTCTTTCTGTTTATTTAGTTTGTTTTGCTTATTTGTTTTTTATTGTTTGATTTGTTTTTTATTCTCCCTTTCATATTGCATTTTAATTTTTCTTCTTTCACTCCACTTGTATTCCAAATAACTCATTACTTTTGGTCTTCTACTTTTTATTACTTTTATTCAGATTATATATTTATCATACTATTGTTATTCCAAATCCCACATAGCACCCTTCCCTGATCTTAATCCATTTCACCATCTTTCTGAGCTTTTTCACTCTTGTGGTTAACTTTATTTTCTCTCACACTATGCTAAGTTTCTGTCTGTTACTCTCACTAATTCTCCTCCATCTAATTCGCATAAGCATTCTTCTTTCTTAAGTCAGTTCACATTCTTTTTCCCTTCTAATAAAAATCTGATTTCTTTTTCAACTTTTACAGTGACTAGTTGGGTGAAAAATCATGATTATTGCTATAATTCTCCTAGGAACTCCTATTTGTTCACTACTTGTTTGTACTTTAAATCCCATAGAATATTCTCCCACTGTTTTATTCCATTTTACCTTTGTCCTGCCACTGATCATTTCAGTGAGGAATTTTATTTCATTGTTTTCTCTCTCCTTTTTTTCTCTTTTTCCCTCTCTCTCAACCTGGGCTTTTACACCTTACTCTTATTAGTTTGCTTCACCCATCCTCTCAAAATAATTTTCCTTTATTATAAATATCTCATATTCACTTTTTGCTGTCTACAATATTCTTATTCCCACTCCATCTTTACTAAACTTCATTCAGCTGTTGTTACTATCAACCCTGTTGTTTTTTCTGCGATTTTGCTCTCGTTGGTCTAGTACCATTTCAATTTGACTTCAAACCTCATAGTATACTCTTCCTTCTACTTGCCCCATTGCTCCCATTGCCCTTTCATGTTTTACTTACATTGTAAATTTTGTCTCTCTGTGCCTCGGTTATATCCCAACTCTTATCAATTCTCCTCCCTCTTACCACACAACAACATTTCCCCCTCTTTTAGTCATCTCATGTTCTTTGTAATATCTTACAATATCCATAATCTCTCTTCACCTTTATTAATCTTAGTTCAATTGCCATTGACACTGCTGATGTGGTGGGGGAAGGTTTTTGCTGGATAGATTTGGTTGTCTCATAATAGTGCTTAGTTAGCCAACACCAGTACAACAGCATACAAGACAAGATGGAAGTTGTGAACACCAGCAAACCCACTGGAGGGGAGAAACCATCAACAAAGGAGTGACCAACAGGTCAAGCCCAAGTACAAGAGAGCCCACACAAAAGGAAGAAACAGCAACCTGAGAGCATCCAGACAAGGAGATCAAGGATGCTCCAGGGTTGCCATTTCTTCCTTTTGTGTGGGCTCTCTTGTTGTACTTGGGAGAGCCCACACAAAAGGAAGGTGCCATTGAGTCCCACAGAACCCCTGCCACAGAAGTTCACCATATGAACTTCTGTGTTCGTAGGCAAAGCAGATCATTAGGAATGCAGAAACAAACAAAAAGAGTCAGGTGAAATGGGGAGAGAAAGAAAGAACCTGAAATCAAAATGAACAGAAAATTCCCAAGTAAAAGAGCTAAATGAAATGGAAGCAGGCAAACTATCAGATATAGAATTCAAAAGAATGGTTATAAGGATGCTCAAGGAACTCACTGACAACAACAACAAATTGAGTGGGAACTACAACAGTATGAAAAAGGAAATAGAAACTATAAACAGGAGCAAGAAGAAATGAAAAATACAATATCTGAAATAAAAAAAAATACAGTAGAAGGAATTACAAGCAGGCTAGATGAAGGAGAGGGAGGAAGGAATTAGTAAGATGGGAGACTGGGTAGAAAGACATACCCAGGAAGACCAGTTACACAAAAAACGACTAAAAAAAATATGAAGATAGCTTAAGGGAACTACAGGACAACATGAAATGGTACAACATTTGAATCATAGGAATACAATAAGAAACAGAAAAGGCACACAAGAGATAGAAAACCTGTTTGAAAAAATATGACAGAAAACTTCCCTAACCTGGAGAGGGGAAAAGCCACACAGTTCAGGAAGCACAGAGGGTCCCAATCAAGATGAACCCAATCAAGATGAACCCAAGATATGATATATCACTCCAAGACACATCATAATTAAAATGCCAAATTTTAAATACAAAAAATCTTCCAGGTAACAAGGGAGAAACAGGAAGTAAAATACAAGGGAGCTCCAGTAAGGCTAGCAGCTGATTGCTCAACAAGCCAGAAGGGAATGGCAAGAAATATTCCAAGTAATGAAAAGTAAAGGCCTGCAACTGAGACTACTCTATCCAGCAAGGCTCTTAATTAAAATGGAAGGTGGAATAAGGAGTTTCCCAGACAAAAGAAGGCTAAAAGAATACATGTCCACTGAACCAGCACTGCAAGATATGCTAAAGGGATTGCTTTAAGAAGATGAAGGAAAAGAGTGAGAGAGAGAGAGAGAAACACAGGTACAAAGGGGGGGGGAATGAATAAGTACCTATCAATAACAACCATTTACATGGGGTAGCTGAATGGATAAGAAAACATGACCTACACACATGCTACCTACAAGAGACCCACCTCAGACAAAAGACCTACACAGACTGAAAGTGAAGGGTTGGAAAAAAATATTCCAAGCAAATGGACAAGGAAAAAAAGCTGGGATAGAAATACTTATATCAGACAAGATAGACTTCAAAACAAAACCTATAAAAAGAAACACTGAAGGACACTTCATAATACTCAAGGGAAGAATCCATCAAGAAGACATAAATATTGTAAACATATATGCACCCAACATGGGAGCACACAAATATATAAAGAAATCATGGAGGACTTCAAGAAAGATATAGACAGAAACACACTTATACTAGAGGATTTTAACACCCCACTGTCAACAATGGATAGATCTTTCAAACAAAATATCAACAAGGATATTGTGGCACTGAAAAATGCCCAAGATCAAGTGGACTTAACTGATATATATAGAAGCTTTCATCCCAAAGAGGCAAAATACATATTCTTTTCAAATGTACATGGAACATTTTCAAAGATAGACCACATGACAGGACACAAAACAAGTCTCAACAAACTCAAGAAGATTGAAACCATATCAAACACTTTCTCAGACCACAAGGGCCTGAAACTAGAAACCAACATCAAGGAAAAAACTCAAAAACACTCAAATTCATCAAGATTAAATAGCATGCTATTAAGCAATGAATGGGTCAATAATGAGATCAAGGAAGAAATTAAAAAGTTTCTGGAAACAAATGAAAATGAACACACAAAAGGTCAAAACCAATGGGGCACAGAGAAGGCAGTCCTGAGAGGGATGTTCATAGTGATACAGGCCAACCTAAAAAAGATAGAAATATTTCAAATAAACAACCTAACCCTACATCTACAAGAACTGAAATAACAACAAAGCCTAAAGCGAGTAGAAAAGGAAGTAAATAACCAAGATCAGAGGAGAATTAAATGACATAGAGACTAAAAGAACAATGCAAAGGATCAATAAATCCAGGAGCTGGTTCTTTGAAAAGATAAACAAAATGGACAAGCCTTTAACCAGACTCATCAAGAAAAAAAGGGAAAGAGAACCCAAATAAGCAAAATGAGAAACAAAAGAAGAGAAATGACAACTGATACCACAGAAATACAAAGAATTGTAAGAAATTACTACAAACAACTATATGCCAAGAAAGTTGAAAACCTGGGTAAAATGGACAAATTTCTAGAAAATATAATCTTCCAGAACTGAATGAAGAAGCAAAAAACCTAAACAGACTGATAATAGCTGGTGAAATTGAAGCAGTAATCAAAAACTCCTGGCACACAAAAGCTCTGGACCAGACAGTGTCACAAGAGAATTTTACAAAACATTTAAGGAAGAACTAATCCTGTCCTTCTCCGATTATTCCAAAAAGTCCAAGAAGAGGGCAGACTCCCAAACTCTTTTATGAAGCCAGCATCATCCTAATCCCAAAACCAGATAAAAACACAACAAAGAAAGAAGACTACAGACTAATATCTCTGATGAACATGGACACTAAAATTCTAAATAAAATATCAGCAAAGGTATCCAGCCATACATTAAAAAGATTATACACCATGATCAAATGGGATTTATCCCAGGGATGCAAGTATGGTACAATATTCGAAATCCATAAGCGTAATACATCACACAAACAAAAGGAAAGACAAAAATCATATGATCATATCAATAGATCATATGATCGATTTGATAAAGTACAGCACCATTTATGATAAAAACACTCAGCAAAGAGGGAGTAGAGGGAGCATACCACAACATAATAAAGGCCATATATGAGAAACCTACAACAACATCATACTTAACAGGCTAAAACTAAAAGATTTCCCACTAAGATCAGGAACAAGATAAAAATGCCTGCTTTCACCATTTCTATTCACATAGTATTGGAAATTCTAGCCACAGCAATCAGACAAGAAAAAGAAATCAAAGGCATCCAAATAGGAAAGGAGGAAATAAAACTATCATTATTTGCAGATGACATATAGGTACATCAAAAACCCTACAGATTCCACCAAAAAACAACTTGACCTAATAAGTAAATTTGGCAAAACAGCAGTATACAAAAACAATATTCAGAAATTGAAGGTATTTTTGTACATCAATGATGAAATATCAGAAACAGAAATCAAGAAAATAATCCCATTTGCTATAGCAACAAGAAAAATAAAGTACCTAGGAATAAACCTAACCAAGGAGGTGAAAGACCTGTACTCAGAAAACTACACAGCACTGAAGAAAGAAATTAAGGAAGACGTAAATAAATGGAAGCATACACCATGTTCATGGATTAGAAGACTTAACATCATCAAAATGTCCATACTACCCAACGCAATTTATAGATTCAATGCAATCCCCATTAAAATACCACTGACATATTTCACAGATATAGAATAAACACTTCAAAAATTGATATAAAACCATAAATGACCCCAAATAGCCACAGCAATTTTGAGAAATAATAACAAAGTAGGAGGGATCACAATACCTACTTCAATGCACAATACCTAATATCAATCTATATTACAAGGCCACTGTCATCAAAACAGTCTGGTACCAGCATAAGAACAGACACATATATTAATGGAACAGTATAGAGAGACTACAAATAAATTCATGTGACTTCCGGCCAAGATGCAGGCATAGGTAGACGAACTGTGCCTCCTCGCACAACCAGAGTAAGGACAACAACAATTTAGAAACAAAAAGCAACCAGAACTGACAGAAAATTGCACTGTATGGAAGACTGACAACCAAGGAATTAAAGTACACATAGTCATCCAGACTACTATGAGGGGCAGAGACAGGGAGCTAGGACAGAGAAGGCTTGCAAAGCAGGGCAGGCTGCCACACCCAGTGAGGTGGCAGATTGTGGAGGGGTTGGGCATGCAAGGCAACTGGGTGGTCCTACAATCACACGGATAAACCAGGCGAAACTGGGGAGTGAGACAGACCGCACAACCCAGGGTCCCAGCAAGGGGAAGTAGAGCCTCAAAACACTGATTGAAAACACCTGTGGGGAAACTCCCAGCCTCACAGGACAGTTCGTTGGAGAGACCCACAGGGTTCCAGGATGTACACAAAAACCCATCCACATGGGAATCAGCACCAGAAGGGCCCAATTTCCTTGTGTGAAGCGGGGGGAAGTGACTGAAAAATGGCAGAGAGTGGAGCAAGGCCATTGTTCCCTCTCTGACCCCTGACCCACATACAGTGTCACAACCCAGAGACGTGGGTTGCCCTGCCCTGGTGAACACCTAAGGCTCCACCCCTTACTATGTAACTGGTGCAACAAGACAAAAAAAAAAAAATGGCCCAAATGAAACAACTGATCAAAGCTCCAGAAAAAATACAACTAAGCGATGAAGAGATAGCCAATCTATCAGATGCACAGTTCAAAACACTGATAATCAGGATGCTCACAGAATTGGTTGAATTTGGTTGCAATTGGATGAAAAAATGAAAGCTATGCTAAGTGAAATGAAGAAAAATTTACAGGAAACCATTAGTGATAGGAAGGAAACTGGGACTCAGATCAATGGAATGGACCAGAAGGAAGAAAGAAACATACACAATCAGGAAAGAAGGAAGAAAAAGAATTCAAAAAAAATGAGGAGAGGCTTAGGAACCTCCAGGACATCTTTAAACATCCCAACATCTGAATTATAGGGGCACCAGAAGGAGAAGGGGAAGAGCAACAAGTAGACAAGTTATTTGAACAAATAATAAAGAACTTCCCCGTTCTGACTAAGGAAATAGACTTTCAGGAAGTACAGGAAGCTCAGAGAGTCCCAAAGTAGTTGGACCCAAGGAGGAACACACCAAGGCACATCATCATTACATTAGCCAAGATTAAAGGTAAGGAGAGAATCTTAAAAGCAGCAGGAGAAAATGAGAGAGTTACCTACAAAGGAGGGCGCATAAGACTGTCGGCTGATTTCTCAAAAGAGACCTTATAGGCAAGATGGGGCTGGAAAGAAGTATTTGAAGTCTTGAAAGGCAAGGACCTACATCCAAAATCGCTCTATCCAGCAAAGCTTTCATTTAGAATGGAAGGGCAGATAAAGTGCTTTTCAGATAAGGTCAAGTTAAAGGAGTTCATCATCACCAAGCCCTTATTATATGAAATGTTAAAGGGACATATCTAAGAAAAAAAGGTAAAAAACATGTACAGTAAAATGATAGCAAACTCACAATTATTAACAACCACACCCAAAACAAAAGCAAAAACAAACTAAGCAAACACCTAGAACAGGAACAGAACCACAGAAATGGAGAACACATGGAGGGTTACTAACAGGGGAGTGGGAGGAGCAGAGAGGGGGAAAAGGTACAGAGAATAAGTAGCATAGATGGTAGGTAGAAAATAGACAGGGGGAGGGTAAGAATAGTATGGGAAATGTAGAAGCCAAGAACTTATAAGTATGACACATGGACATGAACTAAAGGGAGGGAATGTGGGTGGGAGGGGGTGTGCAGGGTGGAGGGGAATGCAGGGGGTAAAATGGTACAACTGTAATAGCATAATCAATAAAATATATTTTAAAAATAAATTTTTAAAAAGAAATGAAAAAAAGAGAAAAAAAGAAATAAATCCATGTCTTTACTGTCAATTAATACTCCACAAAGGGGGTAGGGACATACAATGGAGTAAAAATAGCCTCTTCAACAAATGGCATTGGGAGATCTAGACAGCTACATGCAAAAAAATGAAACTTGATCACCAACTTACCACACACAAAAATAAACTCAAGGTGGATAAACGATTCAAATATAAGTTGCAACACCATAAAAGTCCTAAGGAGGACATAGGCAGGAAAATTTCAGATATTCCATGCAGCAATATTCTCAATGATGTCCCCTTGAGCAAGGGACATAAAGGAAAGAATAAACAAATGGGACTTCATCAAAATAAAAAGCTTCTGCATGGCTAAAGAAAACATCAGCAAAATGAAAAGGGAACCAACCATATGAGAAAACATATTTGCCAATGATACCTTAGACAAGGGTTTGATCTCCAAGATATACAAAGAACACACATGACTCCAAATCAGAAAGACAAACAACCCAATTAAAAACTGGGCAAAGGACTTGAACAGACACTTTTTCCAAGGAGGACATACAGAGGGCCCAGAGACATATAAGAGGATTCTCAGCATCACTAGACATCAAAGAGATACAAATTAAAACCACAATGAGATACCACCTCACAAAGGTAAGAATGGCCATCATTAACAAATCAACAAATAAGTGCTGGTGAGGTTGTGCAGAAAAGGGAACCCCAGTACATTGTTGGTGGGAATGCAGACTGGTGCAGCCACTGTGGAAAACAGTATGGAATTTCCTCAAAAAACTAAAAATGGAACTGCCTTTTCATCCAGCAATTCCACTGCTGGGATTATACCCTATGAATCCTGAAAGACCAGTCCAAAAGAACCTATGCACCCCAACATTCATAGCAGCACAATTTACAATAGCCAAGTGTTGGAAGCAACCTAAGTGCCCATCAGTAAATGAGTGGATCAAAAAACTATGGTACATTTACACAATGGAATTCTACGCAGCAGAGAGAAAGGAGCTCCTACCATTTGCAACTGTATGAATGGATCTGGAGAGCATTATGCTAAGTGAAATAAGCCAGGTAGGGAAAGACAAATACCATATGATATCACCTATAAGAGGAACCTAATTAACAAAACAAACAAGCAAACACAATATAACAAGAGACATTGAAATAAAAAACAATCTGATGGTAACCAGATGAGGGGTGAGGGCATAACAAGGGAAAGAAGGGGAAGGATCAAGTCAAGGAACATGTATAAAGGACCCATGGGCAAAGCCAAGGGGGGTAGGATTGAGGGTGGGAGGTGGGCATGTGTGGTGCAGGGGAGAGGGGTGGGGGAAAAATGAACACAACTGTACTTGAACAACAATAAAATTTTAAAACAACAACAACAACAAATCAGCATGGTTCCAGAGGCCTAAAAATTATTTTCAGATAAAGAGACTCCAAGGTTGGCTTCAGTTTGTAAATTATTCATATGAATATTTATTATTTTAAATCTTTCTGTACCATTTAAATTTTTACCATATGTATATGTACTTCTACTTAAAGCATAAGGAAAAAAAATAAGAGAAGAGCACTTCAATCAGCTGCAGGAAAAGCCTGGCCCATCCAGCATACGATCTCTGTCCTTCAGATTAACTTGATTAGCGGCAGCAGCAAGTGCTGATGTGGACTGTGCCTGCCAACGAATTACGGCTTTTCAAACACTCAGTTGGGGTGAAAATGGGAAATCTTTAAGGTTTGGCATTCTGGTTCTTCTTAGTGAATTCCTATGATAATCATTAAGAAATTATAGTGTATATTTTTATTATTTATAAATCACAGAAGATAAATCTAGTTTATAGTTTAGAATTTTTTATTCCAGGATTTAAAAGTATCTTATAAACGTATTTACAGGTATTTTTATACATTCTTTGTGGAGAGATAATAAAAAATAATAATTCTCTAATTAAAAAAAAATGATTCATTCAGATCTTTTTCTACAGGGGCCAAACAACAAAGCTTTGACCCTGGTTCCTACCTTAGTACTTTTATACTGTTTGGAAAATATAATTAAAACAAAATCTCTTCCCAACCCAAAAAGACTTCTCCACAAAGATTAAAGAGACAGAAAATAATGTTATTATTGTATAAACATTAAATCATAATTCTTTGATGCATCTCACAGGCAATCCCTAAGAGATTACAGAAACAAAGAAATATCACCCTTTTATATAGTTGTTATGAGCTATTTTTTCCCTTCAAAATTCTTATGTTGAAGTTACATCCCAGCACCTCAGAATGTGACTATACTTGGAGATAGAGACTTTAAAGAGGTTATTAAGTTAAAATAAGGCCTTTAGGGAGGGCCCTAACCCAATCTGACTGGCAGCCTTATAAAAAAAAAAAAAAAAAGGACATTTGGACACCAAAAAAGCTACCAGGGATGTGTGTGCACAGAGGAAAAACCATATGAAAACACAGTGAAAAGGCGGCCATCTGCAAGCCAAGGGGAGGCCTCAGCACAACCAAAACTGCTTACACCTGCATCTTGGATGTCTAGTCTCCAGAACAGTGAAAAATAAATTTATGTTGCTTAAGCCAGCAAATCTGTTATTTTGTTATGGCAGCCTGAGCAAACCAATAGCCAGGCAGATACAATCTATTTCATACATGTTCTCAATATGAACAATAACTAGGCCTAGGGTAAAAGCACTTGACCTTTTGACACAAAGAGTTCATCCCAGATTCCTGGTAAGTGAGGTGGCCATTCATGTTAGCTAATTAACTTTAAGCAAAGGAAAGACAAACTTCTAAGATCATCATAAAGGAGGTAGTTTTACAACTTGGAGCAGGGCACCACTGAAGTTAGGCTCCTCCCCTGCCACAGACAGGGCTGCTCTCTCCCTTGCTGATTCCGTTTCAGAGAGACAAGACGGCTCACAAGATGGATGGTGGGGGCCCTCCTACACTAGTGTGAATGTACTTAATGCCCCTGAACCATACACCTCAAAATGATTAAAATGGTAAACTTTATGTTATATTTTACCAGAATAGAAAAAGAGAAAGATGATTCCCAGGTTTTAGAGAAAGATATTCCCGGGTAGAAAAACTGGCAATGAGCTTTTTAAACATTTACACGTACATCTCAAAGGCATAGGGAGAACATTTGTTTTCTAAAGAAAAAGCTCTAACAAATGGGAAGGGGAGAAGTTCTTCTCTTACTGTCAACAGGTATAATTAAGCCTTTTACTTATTTTATTTTTTACATTCAATATATTAAAACCAAAAACAAAAAACAATTCACCCTTTTCTCCCACCTCCTAGATCCAACCTACTCTGGCAACCACCAATCTTTTCTCTGTACCTATGAGCTTCATTGTATTTTATTTATTTTATTTTATTTTTAGATTCCACATATAAGAGAGTTCACATGGCATCTATCTCTCTCTGTCTGATTTGTTTCACTTACAATGCCCTTGAGGCCTGTCTATGCTGTTGCAAATGGCAAGATTTTGTTCTTTTTTATGGCTAAGTAATATTCTATTGTATACAGGGTGTGTCCAAAGTAGGTTTACAGTGAGTGGTTTATATGGTGAACAATATAATTAATAAATAATAACCAATAATAAACACTATGTTTCATGTACTCACAAATGTAAACCTACTTTTCCCCCACCTTGTATATACCAGAATTTCTTAATCTATTTCCATCAATAAATATGTATTTAGGTTTTTTTCATATCTTGGCTATTGTAAATAATGCTGCAATGTACATGGAAGTATAAATATTTCTTTGTGATCCTTTTTCCTGTTTTCTTTAAGTAAATACCCAGAGATGGAATTGCTGGGTCATATGCTAGTTCTATGTAAAAATTTTTGAGAACCCTCCATATTGTTTTCTATAGTGGCTACACCAATTTACATTTCTACCAACAGTGTATAAGGGTTCCCTTTTCTCCACATCACTTGGTATTTTTAGTCTTTTTGATAATAGCCAATTAACAGGTCTGAGGAAATATCTCTGTGATTTTGATTTGCATTTCCCTAATGATTAATGATCTAGAGCACCATTTCATGTACTTCTTGGCCAAATGTATTCCTTCTTTAGGAAGAAAATATCTATTCAGATCATCTGCCCATTTTTAATTGAATTATCATTATTATTTCTTTTTTGCTATTAAGTTGTATGACTACTTTATATAGTTTGGATAGTAATATGTTTTGCAAATATTTTCTCTCATTAAGTTCCCTTTTATTTATTTCTTTTTAATTTTTTCATGGTTTCCTTTACTTTGCAGAGCATTGTAGTTAGATGTAGAAAACACTTCTTTATGTTTGTTTTTGTTGCTTTTGGTTTTGGTGCCAGGCTCAAAAAATTATACTCAAGGATATTATCAGTAACGTTTTCTTCTAGGAGATTTATGATTTCATGTCAATTTTGTTTTTGGTGTAGAAAAGCGGTCCAATTTTATTCATTTGCATGTGGCTGCTCAATTTTCCCAACATAATTTATTGAAGAGACTATTCCTTTTTTTTATTGTGTATTCTAGGATCCCCTGTCATAAATTAGTTGATCATATATATGTGGGAATATTTCTGGAGAGCCACTTATTTTTAATTTGTATTTACCCTTATAACCTAAATCTTATTTCCTAATTTCATTATTAAGGAAAATGAGGCCCAAAGAGAGGAAAGAGCTTGTCATACAGTTGGTATGGCAAAGTTCGGACTTGAATTTAGATATACTGACACCCAGGCTAATGGACACTTCCAAGATCCCTCTGGAGACAATAAAGCCCCTACACTTGTATCTGAATTAGCATGATTTTATCTTGCAGTTCGCTGCCTGGATGCAGGGCATATTAAGGAAGCAGTCCTTTGGCATCATCTGTGTAGCTGGAGTCAACATGACTCCTCTCAGTTTGAGTTAAACACCAACTACCAAGGAGCCTCTCCAGGATCCTCACTATCTGGTGTAAGGAGAAGGCCAGTGAGGAGGCAGGGAGTACCCAGCCATGGTGCTGAAGGAACCCCCTCTGCCTTCCTTTCCGATCTGTCTTGGCAGGGGTAGATGGCATAAGCTCTGTACTCCCCTGTGCTTCTGGACCCAGGACACCCTGTGAGGGCAGTGCAGAGGAAGCCAAACTGGCAGGGTTAGAGGAGAAAATCCTGGTGTTTGTCCCTTTGACCCCATGTTGGGCCATCTTCAAGAGCCTGTATTCTGTTGCTCTAGGTACTAACAATAACAGTGACCACATGTCTATAGTGCTTAATAGTTTTCCAAAGAACTGTAAAAACATTTTTTATTCTCTAAGTGAAAAAGGAAGGTTATTAAGTTACCCACCACTTCCCCCTTCCGATAACACACACATACACACAAACACAATTCACACTCCAGTCAGAATACACACATCTGTTCCCTAAACCCCTTGCCCTATTTTTTTTTAATTTAAAAACTCTCAGGACATTCAGAAGGTCAATCAAGATGGCCACACAGTTCACTTCTGAACTCCTCTCTCCCCATGGATGCACTGAATATATTGCTACATATGGAGCAATTCCCTCCTAAAGAAATCCAGGTACTAAGTGGGCAACTCGTACACCTTGAGCACAAGAAACACCAACATTAAAACAGATAGGGAAGGCTGGGACACACTCTCACCATAGACTTTGCCCCCAGCACAGTCCATTCATTCAGGAGGAAACTCCCAACACCCAGCTTCTCCCTGAGGTGCTAAGGGTTTGGAACTCACATTTGGTGCTCTAACTTAAAAGGCTGCCACCTGAGAGATGGGCCCCAAAGTACCTAGTTCTGAAAGCCAGTGGGGTTCATGTTTACAGGTCCCACAGAACTATAGCAAGCAAAGAAGCAGTTCTTAATGGCTGTGCAAACACTGGCTGCAGCTGTGTACCCCAGGTCTCAGTGCAGACAAAGCAGAAAACATGAGTCCACCTCCCAGTCTTTCCCTGAAACAAGTTCATCTGCATACTTTGAAAGATGCTGCCTGAGAGTGAGGCTTCTAATTTAGCACACAGCTAGGAGCTGACTGAAATCCTCCCCATAGATCAATGAAGCCAGTGGACACTTACACAGACTTCTGAATCTAACCTGCTCCAAACCACCAGTATTTCCCTGGAAGATACTCATACACATGTCTGCATCCCAACTTTTCCAGTCACCACCCAAGAGGTAGGTCCCCACATTCCCTGGTTCTGACAGCCAACAAGACTTCCATTCATGAGTTTCCTGGGACTGTCCCAAACAAAGAAACTGTTCTCATCCAGCTATCCCCACAGGGCTAAGCACAAAGAGAGCAGACAGACATGAGCACTTCCTTATCATTACCTCAAAGAGGTTCATCCACACATACTTTAAAAGATGCCACCTGAAGGTAAAGCTTCTAACTTAGCACACATGTAGGTGCTGAATGTGATCCACCTCAGGGACCAGGAGATCCAGCAGACACCTCTCCCACTTTCTCCCTCTAGCAAGCTCAAAGTTGCCAGTACCTCCCTAGAAGCTTATACACACACCTGGTACCATAGCTTTTGCAACAGCTGAGCAAGGGAGGCAACTGCCACATGGCCTGTCTCTGATAGCAATGGGGCTTGTATTTAAGTCACATAGGACTGTAGCAAACAAGACCAGTTCTAACATGTGCAGGAGCACACCCCTGCTGCTATACACTTGATACAAGACAGAGCTGGCAAAAATGCCCATTTGCCAATTCCTTCCTGGGAGGAACTTAAATACATACTTTCCCCTCTACCGCCTAAGAATCTGACTTCCAGTCAGCTTACATCTAGGTACCAAGTGCATTCCACCCCTTTAAGACCTTAGTGATTGTCCCAGTTACCTTCTTTGTTCTTAGGGGCTACCTAGTAATAGGTGTGCCAATCTTGGTACAAAGAAGGTAAGTGGGACAATCACTAAGGTTTGAGACAATGAGCTACAGGCCTGGCTGAACAATAAGGATCATCTCCTACATGAGACCATTTCATCAAGACTGGGAGAGGTGTTTCATCTAATGGACCAAAACAAACACAGGCAGTCAAGGAAAAAAATGAAAAAATATAACACTATGTTCCAAACATAAGAATAAAATAAAACACTAGATGAAATGGAGATAAGTGATTAACCAGATAAAGAGTTCAAAATAATGGTCATAAAAATTGTTACCAAGTCTTGAGAACAGTACATGAAAAAAGTGAGATTTCAAAAAAAAGGATGGAAAATATAAGAAAAGGCAAGACAGAAATCAGAGCTGAAGATTATAATAAGTGAACTGAAAAATTCAACGGAGAGACTCAATAGTAGACTACACCAAGCAGAAGAAATGATCAGCAAACTTAAAGTCAGGGCAATGAATCCATTCTGTCAGAGGACAAAAGGAAAAAACAGAATGAAAATGGTACAGCTAGCTTAAAGGACTTATGGAACAACATTAAACAGACTGTTATATACATTGTAGAGGTCCTGGAAAGAAAAGAGAGCAGAAAGGGGGCAGAAAGCATATTCACAGAAATAACGGGGAAAGAAACAGACATCCAGGTCCAGGAAGCCCAGAGAGTACCAAATAAAATAAGAGACCCACATATGCCTTTGTTGAAATAAATCTTTATTTACAAAACAAACAAACAAATAAAAAACAGTTGGTACTGGCATAAAACAAATATATTGCCCAGTGGAACAGAATATGGAGCCCAGAAATAAATCCACTCATTTATGGTAAACTGATCTTCAGTAAGGGTGCCATGAATACACAATGGGCAAAAGATAGTCTTTTCAATAAAGTGTTGGGGAAAAGTGGATATCCACAGGCAAAAGAATAAAATGGGATCCCTATTTTATTATTATTTTCTTAATCCAAAGATTTTATTTATTTATTTTTAGAAAGAGGGGAAGGGAGGGAGAAAGAGAGGGAGAAAAACACTGATGTGAGAGAAAACCAATAATTGGTTGCCTCTACTTAAGGCCCTGACTAGGGACTGAACCAGCAACCTTTCACTTTCTAGGACAAAGCCCAACCAATTTAGCCACACAGATCAGGGCTTTATCCCTATTTTACACCATACACTAAAAGCAACTCCAAAAAGATTAGGGACTTAAAAGTAAGGCCTGAAACTACAACTCCCAGAAGAAAACTTAGGAAAATTATTTCTTGACATTGGCCACAGCAATGATTTCTTCAATATAATACCAAAAACAAAGGTTACAAAAGCAAGCATAAACAATTGGGACTACATCAAACTAAGAAACTTCTGCACAGCTAAGGAAACAATCAAGAAAAGTGAAAAGGCAACGTATGGAATGGTAGAAAATATACGCAAATCATAGGACTAATGAAGGATTAAAATTAAAAATACATAAGAAACTCCTACAACTCGATGGCAAAACACAACCCAATTTAAAATTGGGCAAAAGGCTTGAATAGACATTTCTATAAAAGAGAAAATATTTAAAGATCATAATATTAAGAGATCAATTAAAACACAAGCCATATAGATATAATGATTGCCACCTTTCTCACCAAGAGAACCTTGACAAAGTTATATCCTACAGAAAATATTTGAGTGACTTTTTAAAAAATATTTATTAAGGATCACACATAACTAGGATCATTTCTGGATGTAATGAGAAAAAGCTAATTCGTTACACACAATAGGTACTTCAAGCACGGGGGGCACAATGCTTTCCAAAACACAAGAGAAATAATAGAAAGCCTGAGAGAGAACATTCAACAAGGAAACCTGAGTTTCAGGCTTGGGACATGAGGAGCTGGAAGTTCTATTTACTGAAACCAGAAACACAATTCCCCTTCCTTACTGGGTAGCTCAATTGGGTTAGAGCATCATCTTCATATGCCAAGGGCACATGTTCCATCCTTCATATGTCAGGGCACATACAGGAATCAACCAATGGATGCATAAATCAATGTTTCTTTCTCTCCCCCTTCCTCTCTCTCTCTAAAATTAATCAATAATTTTTTTAAAGAAGACTTAAATAGAAAGCCTGAGCAAGGGAGAAGGGTCAAAAATGAAACCTGAGTTTCAGGTCTGGGACTTGAGGAGCTAAAGTTCTATTTTCTGAAACAAAATACAATGCCCCACCTACATCCTATGGGTGTATCAAATTCTGCCACAACTAGACTATTTCTTGTCCTTTCTACTCAATCTACTTGGATAACCCACAGCAGAATCATTCCTCACGTCCCAAAACCAAGTTCTCATTTTCCAAGCCCCTACATCCCCTTGCTACCCTCAGACTTTACCCTGGAGATGATGGAAAGTCAGTGTCTTGTAATCATCAGTTCAAGGGCAGCATCTGCACAGATGTATCTCTGCAGTCTTGCATAATGCTGACCACAGGACACGGACTCCATACACACTGAGTGATAATTAGGGATGCATTTATGATGATGCTGACTAAACCATTTGGGACTTTTTTAAGCAAGAAAATGACTTAATACATGTATTTGAAAGGATTGCTGTGGCTGCAGTGTGCAAAATCTCCTACAGCAGGTTTTCTCAACCACAGCACTCAATATTTGAACTAGTTCATTCTTTGTTGTGGGCGCTGTCCTGAGCTTTGTAGGATGTTTAGCAGCATCCTTGGCCCCTACCCAATAAGTTCCGCTTGCACTCCCCTCCCCAATTATAACATCCAAAAATGGCACTCTGGATATTGGCAATGTTCTCTGGGAAGCAAACTTGCCCTGTTACAGAGCAACAGAAGGTCCGTTATTGTCCGCCACCTTATGGAAAATGCCTCTCAAAGCCAGAGATTTGTGAAAAGGAAAGGAAATGTTTATTTAATGCTATACAGAGTTAAAGTAGTGACTTAACTTCATTAAAATATCAAAGTCCTTTAGGATACCCACAGATGCCCACAGTGCTTCCTATCTCCCTCTGCACTAAGTCAGGGTACCATAATTGCAAGAAAGAGAAGCACACGTCCGGGATCCAGGATCTTGACACCGTCAGCTGTGTCGTCGTCCAGGCAGGATCTCTAATTAATCCAAAGCCATGTGGCACCTTCTCATGGCCTACTGGCAAGAGTTCTTTCACCCTTCTTCCAGGCAGTCTCTCTTGCTCCCAGGCCACGCAGCCAAAGGGAGCACCCCAAAGCTGCGTGGTCCTTCTACCAAAGCTGTGGGAAAAGGGTCCCCACTCTGGCAAAGCCACATGGCAATTCTCTGCTAAAACCACATGCTGATTTTCCCTCACAGGGCTGTGAGGGTCCTAACTCTCGTGAAAGCACGTGGATTCCTTCAATGGCTGCCGCTCCACCGTTTAAATCCCCGCGCCAAATTTCTTCTGTACCCCCATTTCCGACTCCTCCTACAATCAGTTACACCTGCCAGCATTCCCATATATTCCAAGTTTTGGGGGATGCCATCATGAGTCTGGGCAGGTGTGTCCCCATTTTCTGAAGCCAATCTTCTCCAAGCTCCCACGCAGGTGCTGTAATTTGGGGTTCCTCCCCCAGTCACGTCTTGGGGGGAGTCCTTTCCATCCCCCTGGCTCAGAGCATGGTCACAGCTATTTAACACATCTAAGCTACCAGCCAAAGGCTATAGATATGTTAAATGACCATGCCATGGATTAGCAGCTCTGTGTGTCCCTGCTCCATGTGTCCCTTCCCCCAACTCATTCCTGTGGGGGAAGGGGTGAGGACATCTTATATGTCCCTCTAATATTCCCTGGACACCCTGAGTTCTGGGCCCATTCCAAATCCCTATTTGGGGGGCCCCTCCTCCTGGCTGCACCCTGCATCAGCCCCTGGATGAGAACCACAGTACTACAGGGAAAAGAAGATAATGATCGGTCAGCCCATTCACTTCATGTCAGAGAAGGAAAAAGGAAGTACACTCACATTGACTGGAAATGTCTACTATGTGCTGAGACTTTAATATGGTATCATATTTTCAAGAGGGCCCCACTCCCATACCAGCTGCCCCCTGAAGTCCTTTCAGAGTTACCTTAGGTCAAGCTCCCAAATGATTAAACCCTACAACAGACACTGTCACTTTCCCTGGCCCCACGTGAGTGCAGCAAAGTCTAATTCCCACGCCATGTCAAAGAGGAGTGTTTGACTCTGCGCCGTGGACATTAATTTAAACTATCCTAGGGAGGCTTCAATAGCACTTTCCAGTCAGCTCCAAGGGGGATACAGCAGAGGTCCTTTGACATAAGCTGGTCAGACCCCAGCAGCTGGGTGTCTTCTTCCTGTGTGCAGGCCCTGGGCCATCCTTGGGGAGCCTCTGCCTGGGGACTATGCGACAGCTGGGCTAAACCCTGAATGCCCTGAATGCTGGTTGGCTTTCCTGGTGAGGTCCAGCTAAAAGGGCCCTGGGAGGTGCCTCCACACTCACTCAGCAGCCTGGGGACTTGGTTTGCTCTTCTCTGCTCCCACCAACACCTGCTGGTTGCTGCTGGTATTAATAACATAAACAGCAGGAGGCTTCACACCAGAATCCAGGCTGTCTGGATAATTACCTAGTGGTCAAGGACCAGTCAGTAAATTACTCTGTGACCTGTGAATTCAGCAGGTTACCACCATCACTCAGGCCTGCTCACTTTATTGCTCCCCCGTCCAGCTACACTGACATTTATTTATCTCATTTACATTCTGAGCATTGATTTCACACCTTTGTGTTTTCCATCCCAGAGGTGAGAAGTAGCCCCTTTAAGGGGGACCGATTCTCAGTCACTGGGATGGCTGTACTGGTGTGTGGAGGGGGAATATGGGAGATTTTGCTTTTTTATGCAATCACTCAGTGTGCGCCCAGAGCATCAGCACCTGCTTGTTGTGACACTCCCAGTGTATTTCCATCTTCCTGTGTGAGCTGTGGCACTCTGGTACACTGACTCTCCATGGAACCGTGCATATCAGAGAAAAAAATTTCATCACTCCCACCTCACACACTGCCCGGGAGCTACACCAAATGGGAATAGCACATTCAAGGAAATTTTCCCACTGCAGTACCTATCCTTGCGGCATTGCTGTAACTCTTCCCTTTATGTAAAGTACTTTGCCTTCCCTTCACTACACTCTTAGTTCTTTCAGATCCTGTCTTAGCTGTCACTCTCCACCCAGACAGCGTTTGCTCACCGTTGCAGAACATAGTTGGATTACCCATGTCCCTTATGAGCTGCCATAGCACCTTATCCCTTATTACATGACTAATTCCAGTTGGTTGCAGTTACCTGTTTTCTTCCCTGTCCTGTCTTTTAGATTGTAAGCTATTGTGAACAAAAACACACCAACATCTATACCAGGCCCCCATAAAGTAGCCAAAGAAAGTTCATAAATAGACATAGGAAGATATTCCTTAACTCTACCTTCCAGGGAAACCTGATTCCCAGCTTCAGCTCGATTAACTCACTTACATATCAACACCACTCTCCCAGGAGAACTGTCACAGAGGTTCCCCATGAGGAACTTCACAGCTTCAGCTAAGGACTTTTTTCTTCTCATGCTTTGCTGAGGATGTGCTTATTGACTTTAGAGGCAGTGGAAGGGAGAAAAAGAGAGAGGGAGAGAAGTGTCAATGCAAGAGAGAAACATTAATCAGTTGCCTCTAGTATGTGCCCCAACAGGGGACCAAACCTGTAACCCAGACACATGCCTTTACCAGGAATCTAACCTATGACCTTTCAGTTTACAAGGCAATGCTCCAACCAAACTGAGCCACACCAGCCAGTGTTCATCTATGGACTTTTATTTCAACTCCCTGGAATTATCCAATACATCTCTTCTTCTTTTCAATTCACCAATTTTCACAAGTGCCCCTGAAGATAATCTTGTAACTCTCATTTAATGTTTAACTTCCATAATTGACCTAAAAAATATTCCTGGCTCAGCTGATTAAACTACTTTATAACCTTATTAAGACACCTATATTCTTGATTTATAATTTATAACCTTGATTAAAACATTCATATCCATTCAGCCTTGAATTGCTCTTGCATAGAACAAGTTCATTATCTCCTAAGTGCTTTCCATCCTGAAAGATTTCTGACTCTAAAATCTGAAGTATATTTTGTGATTCTGCAAAATGAAGGTGGCAACCAGTTTTAATAAATAGGATATAAACCAAGAAATTATATAAAATAATTTACCTACTATTTTCACCAAGGTGCAGGTGAGAGATAATCTGGCCCCTACTTACTCCTGCAACTGCCCCACTCCACCACCCACCACAAACTGCTCCTAGTTCCTCTCTGCACACTTTGTATTCAATGTGCCTTTACCCACATTGTTGCATCTGCCTGAAACACTCTTCTCTGCACCCCTGGAAAACTTCCAATTCTGCCTTGAAGCCCAGCTCAGTTCCTCTGGGAGGTCTTCCTTGACTTGATATGCAGCACAGCGTGATGACAAAGAGTTCAGACTGTGATGTCAGACAGATCTGGGACTCCAATTTGTCCCATCACTTACCAGCTGTGGTTCTGGGGAAAGGTGAGGTAATTGATCAAACCAAGCCTCAGCCTCCTCACCCATTAAATGGGCATGCTAGCTGCTACCTTATAGTCTTACAGCAGAATATAGCTAGGAAAGAGAGCAAAGGGAACTACACATTGAATTTAGAAACTAGGAAACATAAGCCTGCTTGCTAGCCAGGAAGCTGAAGCTTTACACTCCAAGAGCATTAACACTCCCACCCCCACCCCCCTTTGCTCTGGTGGGACTAGGGGTAGGCAGGCACATGTGCAATAGAAGTCAAAATGGTACAGGGGAAGGTGCTGGATCAGAGACGCCTGTCAATGTAGCCTGGGGCAGGAAGGGATTGGTTGGGAGATAGCCCCACCCAAAGTGCGCAAAAGTTTGGGAAGTTGAATAATCATTTTTGAGAAAGCACCAGGTCTGTCCATACCCAAGCTAATATAATCTCAGGGGGACAAAGAAGTTCTCTCTCTCCCCCTACCCCCACCTGGTAATACAATCCCAAGTTCATTCACATGATCTATTGCCCAGGAGCATGCAACCGTAAGTGCCTAGCAGCTACAGAGACTGCAGCAGATGGCATGGGCTCCAAAAGGACTAAGCTCTCTCTCTCCCTCTCTCTCTTCTCCCCTTTCTTCACCCCCCAAGATTTTATTGATTGATTTTTAGAGAGAGGGAAAAGGAGTGAGAAAGAGAGGGAGAGAAATATTGATATGGGAGAGAAACATCAATCCATTGCATCTTGTACACACCCCTACCAAGGATCAAACACGCAACCCAAGCATGTGCCCTGACCAAGAATGGAACCGGACACCTTTTGCTTTGTTGGACAATGTGCAGCCATCTGAGCCACACCAACTACAGCTAAGCTCTTGCTCTTGCCCAGGAAACCAGCACTCACCCCATGTGTTTGCATATCCTCTCTCCATGTTTATGTGGTCCTTAGCAGCCATGTGGCCCATGGCTATGCAACTGCACATGCAGGCTCCAGGAAGAGGGAGCCTGAAATGGACCTCAACACACACTAGAAACACACTCTAGCTAAGGTGGCCGGATGTCGCAGTGGACTGTACATTGATATGGAGCATAGACGCTGGGCAGTGGTCTTCATCCTAGCCCTACTGAAGATTGGACTTTTTCCATGGTAAGATGGACAAAGATGGGACATTGGGAAACCAGGAAGGAAATGCCCTTAATTTTTCATCATCAATAAACCATGTCACAGGGCCACATTTTCCCATGAGGGTCTCAGGTAATTCTTTTCTTTTAGATACCACAAGATCCCCACTGCCACCAGTAACAGATGGCATTTCACCTGTAATAATAGGACCCTAAGGATTGTAGGAGGTAATGCAAATAATTTGGCTCAGCTCCTGGCAAATAATAAGCACTGTATAAGTTTTAGCCATTACTATTAGTGACCCCAAGTTAGAACTTCCCACTACTGATATACATTTATCAAGCCAAATTTTGTATGCCTGTCTCCTCGACAAGACTGTGACCTCCTTAAAGATTAGAGACTTGTTTATACCTCTATCCCCAGAACTGGGCATGATGCTCTGCACAGAATGAACAGCTAACAAATGTCTTGTTGAGTGAAACTGAATCATCATTTAGGAAACAGGACTATTTTTAAAAGAACATAATTTGAAAATAACTCTTTAAGGAAAGTAAGATAAAATAAGTGTACAACATGTTATCAGATGTCCTAGACTGGCTGTGACAGTTTCACATTCATGTTCACATTTACGCTTTGGTTCTCACAGTAACTTTATGTGCAGATGTTACCATCCCAAGTTCATAAATGAGAGAACAGACTCAGAAGGACTTCATTTTGGCCCAAAGTCACAGAGCAGATTGCAGAATCCAAATCAGCATCACTTTTATCCCCTTATGCCTACCTTGCCCATCCCCCATCCCAATTCCCCAAAAGGAGTAGCTAAGCCACTCTTACAACTCGGGTGTAAGATCTTAAGCTTCGACAGGTGATCCCAGCACCCAATGAAACCATGCACTAGAATGGGGCCCTTCTCCAAGACACCACTCCCACTGGTGACTGCAGCCCCCGGCTTCTCCACGTGCTGTGGAGAAAGCACCCATGTGCTGTATGTTCTGCTCTCAGCATTCAGAGGAGACATT
>PVKU01011843.1:28806-40240 GCA_004027475.1 Anoura caudifer
GCCACATTAGAGAAAGGATTAAGCAGATACATTCAGCTATTCTAACAGATTTGCTGTAAGCCTTGAATATGCCTCTCACACTCACTCAGATAATCACATTAGTTTTGTCATTAAAAGATCCCTTTTATAGAAAGTACCTAAACCGCTTAAACCACCCAGAGAGGTTGCATACATTATCCAACAGTATGACAAACAAAAGTGTTTTCTGACCCACATCCCAGTTTTCCTTACTCCTTAAAAAGTTCAGGGAATTGAGGTAGAAATGAGTTTGCAAATGGGCAGCCACAGCGCAGCAATTATCTCTCCTTCTTTTCCTCAGCAACCGGAACTAGAAAGACTGGAAAACTCCTTCAGCATCATGGCCAGCAGAAAACAAAAGACAGAGATGACAGCAGAGCAAGGAGCAGGAGGGTAGAAAGAAGTGGGCTTGCCTCTCTGCCACAGGAATTGCCTTTGATTCAAAGGAAGAGTAGAAAAGCTCAGAATCTGGGATTAAACAACTGCCGCTAGCTAGATCAGTGGCCATGGCTGGAGCTGGAGAAGAGTTACTTTCTTTCTTTCTTCATGGTCCTCCTTTATAATATGGAGGTATTGTTATTATGTGCCTTGCCTCCCTCCCAGGGTTGTTGAGGGGCTCAGATGAGAAAAGGCAGACAACAGAGCTCTGAGGTCTATAAAGTATGGTATAAGCATTAGAGAGGAGGTTTCCTTTGCCTTTTTATGACCCCTTAAATGAGAAGAGCTATGTCTGTTTTTTCACAGTAACATGATTGGTTCTTAATCCTTGGTTCATATTAGACACTTAATAATTTTTTTATGAGTAGTGCTTTTATTGCCTTTCTCACTAAGAGAAAGACACCCACCCTGCAAACTTTCATCCTTCAAGTCTCAAATGTTTCTTCTTTCTCCTTTAAAGTCTTCCTGAGACTTTCAGGAGGAATTCATCACTTTTGCTTTCATGCTAACGTAGCATCCTGAATGGCACACGGATTATTAGTCCAATGCATTTAATTTGACATTCTGAATGTCTCTCCACATTAAAATGAGTTTCTGAAATAAAACTGAGCTTTGCCTTTAATTATTACTTTACAACGTACCTGCATAGAGTTACAATTAAATAAATATTTGAATGAATGACTGATAAATGAACAAACAATCCAAAGAATTGGGGTTATTTGGCCCAGGAGAGAGAAATTTCAGGAGTCAATTGAGAATCCGTCTCCAAAACACAGGTTGTTCAATTTTAGAAGAGGGTAATGTTTAGACCATATATTCTAAATATTGCATTATTGTGTTTTTTAGAGTGTAAGGCCATTGGATGAACTGAATTAACAATCAATTTTTCAAGATAAAACTTAAAAAAAGGGCCTTAGGTTATGATAGAGATTTGGATTAAACATCAACAGTATTGCTATTTCGGCCACATAATACATTGTTGTGGGAGTTTGTCCTTCATACTGTAGGATGGTTAGCAGAATCTCCGGTGTCTACTCCTTAGATGCCAGCAGTAACTCCCCCCTTACCCAGAGTTGTGACAAATAACATCTCCTGACATTGCCAAATGTCCCCTATGGGGCCAAAGTGCTGCCAGCTGAAAACCACTGGCTTAGACTTAAAAAGTTAACTCCTGACATCAGAAAAGGAGACAAGAGATGGTGGAAATCTTCCCATGAGTTCCTTAAAACAAAGTAGATGGATATTTCACTAGTTTACATTGTGCCGTCCACTCTGAAGGTAGGTAGACTGACCCAATGAACTGACATCATGGCAACATATCAAATGTCTTCTGTCAACTGTAAGGGAGATTTCTGAAACAAGAATAATTCTATGGCCTTTGGTGATGAGAGAAGGAAGCCATTTACCAAATCATCTGGCTACTTCACTGTGTTGCACTTACTCAGGAGTGCTTCTGGTATACCTTCAGTGTCAGAGCAATCTGCAGATCACCTGGGCAGAAAGTTTCATTTGGAGTTGATAGCATGGAGTGATTGGTTGCTGGTTTTCTGTAAACTTTTCTTTGCTATCTACCCCAGATTTCAGGAGTCATAAAACGAGGAAAAATGGTTAAAATGACTCCCCCAAAGCCACAGAGGAAGTTTGGTAACAGATGCAAACATCTTTGTGGTGAAAGCACCTGACCCTGTCTCTGCTCTGCAGCCACACAGCAGAACCAGGTGAGCCACAGTGGGTGCAACAGTTCACTCATGAGCCAAGTAGGATGATAGTGATTTCAGGTGTCTGAGCTTATTTTCTTCAAACTACTTCATTTATGTTAATCTATTTCTAGATTAATCCAAATCTGCATATATATAAAATTCTATATTCAAATATATATTATTCTATATACAATTACTTTATAATGTGTTAATGAAATATACTACTGATATATATATTTGAAATTGAAATATACCAGGAGTATATTTCATTACCTCATTATGAATAATTGTTATGCTTTGATGTTATGACTTTCCTCTGAAGAATCGTACAAGTATGAATACAGCAAAATTTAGCAATATGTATAGAGAAGATGAAGATTTCATTCATTATATTACACTTTTCCTCTTTCTGAGGCTCTTCCAAGAAGTTTTTGCCTGGGCTTCTCCAGGCTGACTGATCTGGTTTTACACCACACACACTGTAAACTGTTCAGTCGACTTTCCTTTCCTCTTTGGAAGCTGCTAGAAAGCTTAGAGGCAAGTTTTCTTGGCTCCTACCTTCAGAAAATATATAAAGTTTCATGGCAGCATTTCCTGGTGGGTGTTTGGCGGAGCACTACATTCTCCAACGTTGCTGAAAAAAGGGATGCCAATCAAATATGTTTGGAAAATGTCACATTCTTATTGATTCATAATGCACATGGCATGTCAACATTTTATGATATATTCTATATATGCTATAGATTATATATATATTCTATATATATTATAGAGATTCTAAAATAAAGATACTTGTTTAAATTTACTCTAACCATGTCCAAATATTTTGATCTTGAATCCATTTCTAAGTAGCACCCACTAACATCTGGCCTTACTGGCATTCTCTGGAACTATTTAATAAATGCTGCTTTATGGTTTGCATTCCTAGATCCATGTTACATCTCTATACCTTTTAAATATCCTACTGTGTTTAATTTATATCTTTAAATAGTCTGAAATCCTTTCACAACCAGGTGTGATAAAAACTTTTAAATGAATAAACATGTTAACTCTGTGACCTTGGACAAGTAATTTTGACACTCCAGGACTGTATCTTATTAAAGATAGTAGCCATGTTAAACACACATGTAAAACTAGATGATCCCAAGACTGCTTTCTAGTGTGTTGTTGTTTCTGTCCTCCCACGTCCATTATTAGGCAGCAGAATCTGTTGGAACCAGCCCCCTCTTTGACCCCTTGCAGTGAAAAGTGGCTCTCGAGAAATCCATTCACTTCAATGGCTATTTCTAGTCAGTGTTCTCTTCTCACCTAACATTAAGGCAGAGTTACATTCAGCCCCCTGGAGAAAGACTGCCAGGCTGATGCAGTGGGAGAGGGAGGGACATGCAGTTCAAGTGAAGGAAAATCAGTAAGTCCAAGTTCTAGAGACTTTGAGTATGAGGAAATCCCCAATCCAAAATCCAGGGAAGGTGGGACTTCCGGCCAAGATGGAGGTGTAGGTGGACACACTGTGCCTCCTCTCACAACCAAAATTAAGGACAACAAAGATTTAGAAACAAGAAAACAACCAGAACTCACAGAAAACTGAACTGTACTGTACGGAAGTCCAACAACCATTCATCCCGACTGGTAAGAGGGGCAGAGTCGTAGCAGGAGAAAGTGGAGGCAGCAGTGGCTGGCAGATCCCAGGTCCACAGGTGGCGGCTGGCTGACCAGGTGGTCCCACATTCGCGCATGCAGATAATCCAGGTGAAGAGGAAGCGGCGGAAGGGACTGGAATCTGAGAGAGAGCAGAGCAAGCGCCATTGTTCCCTCTTGGACCCCGCCCCCACATACAGCGTCACTACACAGTGACTGGACTGCCCCGCCCTGGGGAACACCTAAGGCTCTACCTCTCACTACATAACAGCCGCGACTAGACAAAAAAAAAAAAAAAAAAACCCAGGAACAAAAATGGCTCAAACCAGAGAACAAATCAAAGCCCTAGAGCCAATTCATCTAAGTGACCAAGAGATAGCCAATGTATCAGATGCACAGTTCAAAGCCCTGGTGATCAGGATGTTCACAGAATTGGTTGATTTTTCTCACAAATTAGATGAAAATGAAGGCTACAATAAGTGAAATGAAGAAAAACGCACAGGGAACCAACAGTGATGGGAGGAAAACTGGGACTCAAATTGATGGAGTGGACCAGAAGGAAAAAAGAAACAACCAAACAGAAAACAAGGAAGAAACAAGAATTCAAAAAAATGAGGAGAGGCTTAGGAACCTCCAGGACATCTTTAAACGTCTCAACATCCGAATTATAGGGGTACCGGAAGGGAAAGAGGAAGAGCAACAAGTGGAAAACTTATTTGAACAAATAATAGAGGAGAACTTCCCCAACCTGGCAAAGGAAAGAGACTACCAGGAAGTCCAGGAAGCTCAGAGTCCCAAAGAAGTTGGACCCAAGGAGGAACACACCAAGGCACATCATAATTACATTAGCCAAGATTAAAATGAAGGAGAGAATTCTAGAAGCAGCAAGGGATAAGGACACAGTCACCTACAAAGAAGTTCCCATCAGACTGTCAGCTGATTTCTCAAAAGAGACCTTACAGGCAAGAAGGGGCTGGAAAGAAGTATTCCAAGTCATGAAAGTCAAGGACCTACATCCAAGATTGCTCTATCCAGCAAACTGTCATTTAGAATGGAAGGGCAGATAAAGTGCTTCTTAGATAAGGTCAAGTTAAAGGAGTTCATCATCACCAAGCCCTTACTATATGAAATGTTAAAGGGACTTATCTAAGAAAAAGAAGACTAAAAAATAGGACAGTTAAAAAGACAGCAAACTCACAGATATTAACAACCACACCTAAAACAAAAGCAAACTAGGCCAACAGCTAGAGCAGGAGCAGGAACACAGAAATGGAGATCACATGGAGGGTTAGCAACAGGGGAGTGGGAGGAGGAGAGAGGGGGAAAAGGTACAGAGAATAAGTAGCATAGACGGTAGGTAGAAAATAGACAAGAGGAGGGCAAGAACAATGTGGGAAATGTAGAACGTAAAGAACTTATGACACATGGACATGAACTAAAGGGGGGGGGAATGTGGGTGGGAAGGGGTGTGCAGAGTGGAGGGGGATGATGAGGAAAAATGGGATAACTGTAATAGCATAATCAATAAAATATATTTTTTAAAAATAATCCAGGGAAGCCCAGGGGAGGAGGCCACACAGGCAGAGAGAGGGATAGATAGAAAGCATTATAGGGAACCGATCCATGTGGCAGTGGCGAATGTAACTCAGCCCTGGTTCAGAATACCAACAGGCATGAGGTGGCACACAGGAGCCAGGCCCACCGATCAGCTTTCCTATGGGGAACCAGGCCTACATTATATCTAGGCTGCTTTGAGGCTTACTTTTGCTAAAAGTCCCTCATGCTGAATTAAAGCAGCAAATGTTGAATGCATACCTTTGAAGTAACTTCCTAAAGTCTATGCTAAACCTCCCAAGGACTGAGTGTAACCAGTTCAACCACCTTTTCCCTTGTATTTGCAACATCTTTTTGTTATATGTAAAAAGTAATCACCTAAAGCAAACTTGAGCATAATGAATGAGAACCTTCTTTGATACAATGCTCCCAGAAAGCAATAAAAGCCTGTCCAGGGAAGGGTCAGGGAAGAGCGGCCATGCTATCCCTTTTCTCCACAGGACTTCTGTAGTCCGTGTGAATTTGTTTGTCACATCCACAACAGGGTGGACACCACTGGTTGGAGTCCACATCAAAGCATGGCCTTTCCACCCTGAAATGTATCTATTCCTATAAATTTACAGAGGACCTACTGACACCTGGCTGCCAGGCCCCAGGCTAGATGCTGATTACCAGAAAGAATAAGACATAGTCCTTGCTCTCAGAGAGTCTGGTCTTCCTGAAAAGAGGGTAGGAACGTTTAGCACAATATTAACACTTGGGGTATGTGTACTACTGTATTTTGCCATGTATAATATGCACTGTGTACCCAAGTTCTTGAGGGAAAAATAAGGGTGTGTGTTATACATGCGTATAATAATTACATGCCATGGGTATAATAATCCCGTGTATAATGAGCACAAAATGTGGGTGTGCATTATACATGGCAAAAAACACCCCAAAAACTGTAACTAGAGGTGGTCAAGCACCATTTAAGGTACTGGAGATGCAGAGATGAACTAGAAAGACAATCCCTACCTTGATGAAGTTCACATTCTAACTGACATGCTAGATGTGAACCTTGTTCTGAGGGCACAGATAAGGAACCCACTCTCTTTAGCAGTGGAGTAAGATTTCACAGAGAAGTAATCAAATTGATCTGGGCTTTGAAAGATACACAGAAGTTTGTCATTGAAAGCATATTAAAGGGTAGTGCTGAGAACAGAACTGTAGGCTGAGGAGCGGTTTTTTATTTTTATTTTTTAAGGTTCACAGAGGTACAAGCAATGGACTCAGGAAATAAATTCCAGCAAAAGAAGAGCCCTTGACGCCTAGGAGAAAGAGGGGGAGAGAGGGCCTTCAAAGACAAGAGAGAAGAGAAGTTAGGCATCTTTAGGGGTGAGGGATTCTGGGGGTGGGAAGATAGCATGCTAGCCCAGGGGAAATAAAGGGGCGGGGAGACACTGCCAAGTGCTCCATAAGAGCATTGCTTCCAGGAGCAGTACTTCTGAATGATAGGCCATTTGGTGTGGCTGAATTACAGGGTGTTAGAAAAGTGAAAGGCAGCAGTAAAGACGGAAAATGAGTGCAGAGAACTAGATCCCAATTGAAGCAAAGGCTGTCCCAGGGATCAGGTGGTGGGTTGGCCCGGTGCAGTCATGCTACCAGTTACAGAAGTAGAATGTATCATAGAGTTACAGTACCATAGGAGCTCATGAAGTATGTTTCCTGAACACAAGTTCCTCGAGCTCACATTCCATGCTTTGATTACGATCTACTCACCACAGCTTTCCAACCCAAAGTAAGTTCCAGGGATTTTTTTTTTGTTATAGTTATTTTTAACTGATGCTTTGCTCTCTTCAAACACTGTCTTCATTCTCCCCGAGGACTGAAAACTGCTGGTGCTGCTGCACCTGTCACCACTGTCACTTACTCACAGAGAGCTGAGCTGTAGTCACCAAATCTTTACATCCAACAGCTCTACTTGACAGCTAGCTCCACTTGTTTATTTCAAAAGTGCATAAAATTCAGCAAAACGGAACTAAACTGAACTCATAACCTTCCTGCCAAACCTGGTCACCCTGTCGTGCTCTTTCCAGTGTATGATACCATCATCTATTCAAAGCACACAAGCCATAATTCACCATCCTTGACACTAGCCCAACTTATACCTTACATAGAAAACATCACCAAATCCCACTCACATTCCTTACTAAATCTCTCTCAAATCCATCCACTTCTCGTTTTCACTTCTACCACCCTAATCAAAGCTAGCCCTTCTCCTGGAAAGCTGCCACAGTGGTCTCTGACATCACATGCCTGGCCCTACAGTGCACTCCACTCTCTACAGCCAGAGTGATTTTTTTTTTTTGGTTATTACAATATTATTAGCTATATTTCCTATGCTGTACATTACATCCCCATGACTAATTTTATAACTGGAAATTTGTATCTCTTATTCCCATTCACCTTTTTCACTTTTCTTCCCACACCCATAAGAACAGGAACCATAGGAGGAACAATCAATAACTTCTTTGACACTGGTCTTAGAAAAAAAATTTTGGAATATGTCTCCCTAGGCAAGGTTAACAAAATAAAAAATAAACAAATGGGATTATACCAAACTAAAAAGGTTTTGCACAGCAAAGGAAATGATCAACAAAACAAAAAGGCAGCCCACTGAATGGGAGAAGATATTTGCAAACAATGTATCTGATTAGGGGTTAATATTCAAAATATATCAAGAATTCATACAACTTTCAAAGTAAAAGAAAAACCCACAATCCAATTAAAAGATGGGCAGAGGACCTGAACAGACATTTTTTCCAGAGTGTCTTTTTAAATAAAAATCTGTTCATGCCACACCCCTGATTAAGGACCATTGATATTCTCATTCCTTACCATGAGTCTTTACCATAGTCTACATGAATGAGCTTTTTCCTGCCATGTCTCCAAATTCTTATGTCAACTTCCTCTCTGGTCATCTGCTGTCCCATTACAGTGGCCTTCTTTCAGTTCCTTAAACACGCTACACTCAGGGGTTTTGCACATGCTGTTTCCCATCCTCTTCCAAGTATAACTCCCACTTATCATTTTGCATTTAGATAAACCCAAAATGTCACATGTCAAAAAAAGAGACTTATTCCCACAGACTAACTTGGATTCCCTGGTAAATGCCCTAAGATCCCCCCACTCTTTAGAGCATTTACAATTATACCAACTCAATATATAATTTGACATTTCCTATCATTCTCCCAGAATATAAACCTTATTAGGACAGACACCATATTTGCTTTTTTTTACCATTGCAGTTTCCAGGTTCTAGAACAATGTTGTATGCTTTGCAGTTCTGTAAGTAAGAGTATGACAACCCCCCTGGCAATGGGCAAGATACCTTATTGGTACAGTTACTCTTGTATCAGTCAGGTACAAAGCAGATGTACCATCAAAGCTAGGATAAAGTAATATATTGGTGGCTGGAGCTATTTCACGCCTGGGGTACATACAAAGAAAGTAGAAAAAGTTGCATTCTCAGTTACCATTTTGTAGAGGTACAATATATATTTACAGATTTAAAAAAAAAAAAAACTATTTATCTTTGTTTAACCCATTATTTTCCAAACTTGCTTAACTATGAATCTCTTTACTGCATAAGTCATTAGAATATTTTTGGATACTTGTGATCCCAAAAATACTATAATAAATACATACTGAGTTGCCTGAAGTGTCCAAACAGTATATCCCAAATAGTGCTTTATGAACTTGTCCCTCTCTAACCACCTGAGAGTTGTGGGTGTGTAAGGAGGTGCAGCTTCTGGGGCCTGATGACACCATGTTAATAGGACAGAATGAAGCAGCAATGGGAAGAGAAATGCTAGGCAGGGCTTCCAGACTCAAATGGGATCAGGCAGGACAACAGGAATGAGGTGAACTAAAGGGACATGCCCTGTCTGAAGAAAATGAACTTCAGAATTCTTTCAACCAGAAGTTTTCAAAGTGTGATCATCCAGCATCACCTGGGAAATTGTTAGAGACGCAACTTCCCAAGATCCACCCTGAGATTTATTTATTACAAACTCCGGGGTGGGGCTCAGCGATCAATGTTTTAACAAGCCCTTTAGGTAATTGTGATGCACATGCACACAGTAGACTGCTAAGGAAGCTACAAACATCTCAGAAACAAATCTCCCCCACAGGCTGACAACTGGTGACCTCTGTTCAAGGCGAGAGAAAGAGAAATAGCAGTCTGGACTTGACTTTCCAGACCCCAGTTCCAGTGACTCATGACCCCTGGTTACCCAAGTCCTGGAGCTAACCCTGCAGTTTCAGTAAGTTCCCTCTTTTGTTGAAGCTGGTTTGGTGAGGTTGTTTCTTGTACCCAAACAAAGATTAAGCTACACCAATAAAGAGAAAACAACAAACAAACCTGGATTCAAGGTCTGGTTCAGCCAAAAATGAGCTGTGAGTGAGGCCATACACAATTCCTTCTCTTTGAGCCACAGTGCCATCCACCTACAAACGATGGGGTCGGCCCGGGTATCCAGGGTGTCTTCACTCTCTAATATGCTAGACTGCACAGTGGCTCCTCTGGATCATCTCTTGACTCTACAGAACCCTTAAGAAAGATCCTCAATTTTCCTCAGTTTTACCCATTGACTCTTAAGTAGCTAAAGTAAAAGAACAGAATATAAAAACCACCTCAATTCTCTTTGTCTCTCCTGGTCTTTCAAAAGCATCATCTATTAGAGAGATGCTTTAAATAAGGTTTATTTGATATTCTAATTCTTCAGTTTAAAATTAAATTTCAGCATATCATAATTAGGTTAACTTTAATTAAGGTTGCCATCTGTCAAAAAATGTACATAAAGAAAAACATAAAACCAAATTATAATTGCAGAAAAACAGACATTTTTGGCGATTATTCTCTTCACAAAAATACAGTTCATCAACAGATTTAATATTAAATGAAGTAGCAAAATATTTTAAAGATTTTAAGCAAGTAAAAAGGTTTCAAGGAAAATATCCCAAAATCAATAGTATCCTAAAATAGTAATATCCTCTATTAATCCCATAAACCCAGCATTATGTAACTTTTTACTTGAAAAAAAATAAAAACTAGAAACTAGTATTGTTTTAACCCTTAAATTCCCACCCCAGTAGACTTTTCTCTGATGTTGAAATGAAAATAGTGACCAAATGCTTTGATGGGCAACTCATTACATTGAGAACCAGAGGCTTCTGAAACCAAAGATTTTTCTGTGCCTCCCAGATACCAGGGAAAATAAGGAAAATATTTCAGTCTCTCATTCAGTAATTCACTTTGTATACACTTTTAAAAACTAAGTGTTCTAGAAAAGATTGAGATCAGAGTAAATTTTTTAAAACAGAAAATGAAGGGTGAAAACAAATTTTTTAAGAAAAAAACAAACAGAGTGAAGAAATCTTTCAACAGAGTAGAATCTCTCTCTGTGCCCCTGAAAGGTTTGGATCCAACCCTATTTGTTATCCTAGAAAAGCTCTTCTGAAGAAAGGTCTCAGTGTAAGAACTGCTTGAAAGAAGCCAACCCTTTGGAAATAGCAACGGCTCGGTCATTTATTAATGTCAAATATGCTGCCCGCATGAATTAGCTTGCCTTCTGGAGCCACACAGAAAGTTCTCGTACACCTGCCTCTTAATGTCCTGACACTTCTGGCTTCAATGGCAGCAGCATCAACCACCAGGAAATAAAATTTAAAAAAACAAAGTTGAACATAACTACATTCTACTTTTTGAATAGTTGATTCATAGATTTTTAATGGCTTTTTAAGAAAATATCATCAGTGACCATAGCATATAAAAGCCTGCTCTGATGTAAAAGGAAAAACAAAACAGAGTCATTTTCCCAAACTGACAAAATGTAACCAAATTACCACAAAACTGACCTTAGAAACAAAGAGAAATGGAGCAAAAAGAGGCCAGATTTCTAACTGGCAGTCCCACAGTGGCAAATATCCCAGAACTGAGAGCAGCTGCCAAGTCGGAGAGAGAAATTAAAGGGCTTTCCAAAACCAGCCAAGCCCAGTGCGCACAGCGATCCCAACAGCTGGAGTGAGCACAGCAGCGGCAG
>PVKU01011844.1:0-40129 GCA_004027475.1 Anoura caudifer
GCTCATCAAGAAAAAAAGAGAGAGGACCCAAATAAACACAATCAGAAATGAAAGAGGAGAGATTACAACTGACACCACAGAAATACAAAGGATTGTAAGAAATTACTATGAAGAACTGTATGCCAAGAAATTTGAAAACTTAGGTGAAATGGACATGTTTCTAGAAAAATATAATCTCCCAAAACTCAATGAAGAAGAATGAGAAAGCCTGAACAGACCAATAACAGCAGATGAAATAGAAGCAGTAATCAAAAAACTCCCAACACACAAAAGCCCTGGACCAGATGGTTTCACAGGAGAATTCTACAAAGCATTTAAGGAAGAGCTAACCCCTATCCTTCACAAACTTTTCGAAAAAATCCAAAATGATGGAAGACTACCAAACTCTTTTTATGAAGCCAGCATCATTCTAATCCCCAGACCAGATAAAGACATAACAAGGAAAGAAAACTTCAGGCCCATATCGCTGATGAACATAGATGCTAAAATCCTCAACAAAATACTGGCAAACCCCATCCAACAATACATTAAAAAGATCATACATCATGACCAAGTATGATTCATCCCAGGGATGCAAGGATGGTTCAACATACGCAAATCAGTAAATGTAATACATCACATAAACAAACGCAAAGACAAAAATCACATGATCATCTCAAAAGATGCAGAAAAAGCATTTGATAAGGTACAGCACCGGTTTATGATAAAAACGCTCAGCAAAGTGGGAATTGAGGGAACATTCCTCAATATAATAAAGGCCATATATGAGAGACCTACAGCCAACATCATACTCAACGGGCAAAAACTAAAATCTTTTCCACTAAGATCAGGAACAAGACAAGGGTGTCCACTTTTACCACTTCTATTCAATATAGTATTGGAAGTATTGGCCACAGTGATTAGACAAGAAAAGGAAATAAAAGGCATCCAAATTGGAAAGGAAGAAACAAAACTATCACTATTTGCAGATGACATGATAGTGTACATAGAAAATCCTATAGACTCGGCCCAAAAGCTGCTCCACCTAATAAATGAATTTGGCCAAACAGCAGGATACAAAGTCAATGTCCAAAAATTAAAGGCATTTTTGTATACAAACAATGAAACATCAGAAGCAGAAATCAAGAAAAAAAAATCCCATTTGATATAGCAAAAAGAAAAATAAAATACCTAGGAATAAACCTAACCAAAGACATAAGGGATCTGTATGCAGAAAACTACACAACATTGAAGAAAGAAATCAGGGAAGACACAAACAAATGGAAACATATACTGTGTTCATGGATCGGAAGAATTAACATCATCAAAATGTCCATACTACCCAAAGCAATTTACAGATTCAATGCAATACTTATTAAATTGCCAATGGCATATTTCACAGATATAGAACAAACACTTCAAAAATTTATTTGGAGCCATAAATGACCTTGAATAGCTGCAGCAATTTTGAGAAAGAAGAGCCAAGTAGGAGGGATTACAATACCTGATACCAAACTGTATTACAAGGCCACTGTAATCAAAACAGCCTGGTACGGGCACAAAAACAGACACATGGACCAGTGGAACAGAACAGAGAGTCCAAAAATAAACCCAAGTCTCTATGGCCAATTAATATTTGACAAAGGAGGCAGCAACATAAAATGGAGTAAAAGTAGCCTCTTCAACAAGTGCTGTTGGGAGAACTGGACAGCTACATGCAAAAAAATGAAACTTGAACACCAACTTACACCATACACAAAAATAAATTCAAGGTGGATAAAAGATTTAAATATAAACCGTGACACCATTAAAGTCCTAGAGGAGAACATAGGCAGGAAAATCTCAGACATTTCACGCAGCAACATTTTTACTGATATGTCCCCTAAAGCAAGGGACATAAAGGAAAGAATAAACAAATGGGATCTTATCAAAATAAAAAGCTTCTGTATGGCCAAAGAAAACAGTATTAAAATAAAAAGAGAACCTACTGTATGGGAAAACATATTTGGCAATGATACCTCAGACAAGGGTTTAATCTCCAAAATATATAAAGAACTTACACGACTCCACTCTAAGAAGATAAGCAACCCAATTTAAAAATGGGCAAAGCACTTGAACAGACACTTCTCCAAGGAGGACATATAGAAGATCCAGAAACACATGAAAAGATGCTCGATATCGCTAGCTATCAGAAATACGGAAATTAAAACCATACTGAGATACCACCTCACACCAGTCAGAATGGCCATCATAAACAAAACAACAAACAGCAAGTGTTGGAGAGGTTGTGGAGAAAAGGGGACCCTAGTGCACTGTTGGTGGGACTGCAGACTGGTACAGCCACTATGGAAAGCAATATGGAATATTCTAAGAAAACTAAAAATGGACCTACCTTTTAATCCAACAATTCCACTGCTAGGATTATATCCTGGAAACCGTGAAACACCAATCCAAAGGATCCTATGCACCCCAATGTTCATAGCAGCACAATTTACAATAGCCAAGTGTTGGAAGCAACCTAGGTGCCCATCAATAAATGAATGGATCAAGAAACTGTGGTACATTTACACAGTGGAATACTACCCAGCAGAAAGAAAGAAGGAGCTCCTACCCTTCGTGACAGCATGGATGGAACTGGAGAGCATTATGCTAAGTGAAATAAGCCAGGAGGTGAAAGACAAATACCATATGATCTCACCTTTAATAGGAACCTAATAAAAAAAAACACAAACAAACAAGCATAATATAACCAAAGACACTGAAATTGAGAACAAGAGAGGAGAGGGATAGGAATATCCAGGGAAAAGGGGAAGGGACTAGAGCAACAAGTATGAAAGACACATGGACAAAAGCTGGGGGGGGGGTAGAAATGGGAGGGAGCTGGGGAGGGCTAGGGCGGTAGGACGGGATGGGATTAGAAAACAGAAAACTGTATAAGAACAACAATTAAAATAAATTTTAAAAAAGTGATGAAAATCAACAATTTCTTGTGGGATCTATAACATACATAGCACAAAAATATGTAACAAAAATAACACAAAGAGAACTGAATGTGAATGTAGTCAAACTTTCAAGTTTCCTGCATTGGTTGTTAAGAACTAGCTAAGGTAAGCTATAATAAGTTAAGTATTCGTATTGTCACCTTTAGATTAACCATTAAAACTATTTTAAAAGTTATATAGTTAAAAATCAGATAAAGAATGTAAAATATAATAAATTAAAATAATTGACTTAACTAAAATAAAAGGTAAGCAAACTAAAGTAAAGGGGCTAAGAGCATATGGGATATTTACAAAGAAGTAGCAAGACAGCAGATGCAAATAAAATAATAATTGCACTGAAAACAAATGAGCTAATACAAATTATCTGACTGGATTCAAAATCAACAACTTTATGCTATTAAAACAGTAGATGTACTCTAATATAAAGATGAGACTAAAAGTAAAGGGATACAGGTATTTAATTCTACCCACGAGGACTATTAGAATTGGAATTACCTTCCAACTGTAAACAATGTGAGACTCAGTTAAGATATTTTAAAAATAACTTTTAAGACATTTGACCACAGTGAGGATAGACAGTGACCTCTCAGAGAAGGGAAACGAAGGAGTGGAGCACTATAATTTCCCTTGTAACTTCCTGGAGGTAACTGCCAAGTTGAAATGCAGGGAGCTAAAACCAAAGTGGAGCCCTGTCTTTCTAAATTGAGGAAACTCAGTACAGAACATTGAGGATCTTAGGGTCAAGCAGATTTTAAGGCACGGTATCTTAAAAGAGGGAGTTTCACAGAGAGATAAAGAGAGTTTTAAAAATCTACAGAGGGGTTCCCTGAAATCATTTGCTGGACATTGGTCTAAGATTTCATGAATTGGATCTCCAGGAAGATGAGAAGATAATCAGTAGACAATAGTAAGCTGTACATTTTCTGAAGCTCATACAAAATCTGCGAGTACTTTGTGTTCCCATAAGCCAGAATGTTGAGGCCTTTTCATATACAGGGCATTAGTAGGTATCTCAGAATGTCATTACCATTGAGTAGAGATAAATTATCTCTATATTAAAGATAACCCTGGGTATTACCTAAAATAGCACAAAAACAAGCCTTAAAAATATAAAACTTCCCAATTAGCATACATGCCTGCAAGAACAAAGCCCAATGTTTTTCAAAGAAATTTAACAATATCCAACCCCCAACAATATAAAAATAATATTTGGCACCTAATGAAAAAAATTCTAGGCATTCATGAAAATAGAAAATATGATCCAGAACTAGAAGAAAAATTCTCAATAAAAAAAATTCCAAGTAAAGAGAGAAGTGATAGATGTGCTAGACAAAAAACCATTGCAAGTTTGTTTCATATGTTCAAGAATGTAGAAGAAAACATGAATGTGATGAACAGACTAATGAAAGATTTGAAAAAGCCCTAAATAAAAATTTTAAATACAGTATTTGAAATGTAACATATACTGGATGGGATTAACATCAATTTAATAAAGTTGAAGATCCTACCTCCCTTTGGTTTTGTCCATGTAGGATCAAGGGGGGGAAGTCAGGATGGCTGGCATGAGGGAAAATGGTGGTGGGGGGGAAATGGAGACAACTGCACTTGAACAACCATAAAAAATGGGGGAGGAGGAAAAAGTTAGAAAATGTAACTAAACAAAAAGAAGAAAATAAAAATGCACTGTGACTGTGAAACAAAAAAATAAAGTTGAAGAAAAGATTAATGAACTTAAAGATAGTGATATAAACTATTCATAAAGAAGCATAGAGTTGCAAAGACTAAAGCAAAAAGAAAAAGAGGGCATCAGTGATTTGTGGGATGATACCAAGTGGTCAGACATACATGCTTGTAGTATCAGGAAAAGAAGTATGTGAGAAAGAGGATTATAGAACAAAATTTTGAAGAAATAGCTATCAAAGATTTTTACCCCAAATTTTATTAAAATAATAAGTACAAAATCCAAATTTCTTAATGAAACTCATGTAGACTACATATAGAGAAAATCATACCAACACACATGATAATTAAATTGCTGAAATCAGTGCTAAAAGCTAAAATTTTTACAGACAGTGAATTTAATAATTACAAGGAAGTTAACAATAGGAATAATAGCAAACTTCTCATTTAAAACTTTGTAAGCCAGCAGACAAGGGAGGAGCAGCATCAAAATACTGAAAGAAAAACCAAGCTAAATTTATGTGACTGTCAAAACTATATCTTTAAAATATGAAGATAAAATATAGACTTTTTCAGACAAACAAAAGCTAATAGAATTAATTGCTAACTGATCGCTACTAGAATTCTTTTTTAAATCTTCAAGCAGAATGAAAATAATAGTAAATAGAAATTTGGTCAAAAGAATAATAAGGACCCATCGATGTGAAGAGAGTGAGCAAATAATAACAATGCCTCAAAATACCTGAAGAAAACATAACTGAAAGAGTAAATAGAAATATCAATTATAGCTACATATTTTATCATGCCACTCTTAGTATCTAATAGAAAAGTACATAGGAAATAGAAGATTTAAATGATACTACCAAAAATTTACCTAATTGATATGTATACAAATTTCACTCAAGAACAGCAAGAACATAAGAATACAGATTATTTTCAAATACTAAATGAATATTCTGAAAGATCATAATCCAAAAAATTTAATAAGTTTAATAAATTTAAAATAAATAAAATTATATAAAATATTCTGTGACCAAAAATGAACTAAACAAGAAAATAAGAACAGAAAGAAAATCCCTAAATATTTGGAATTTAACAGCCCACTACCATTTAATCTCTGGATCAAAGAAGAAATCACTAGGAAAATTAGAAAATTTTTTGAACTTAATAAAAATGAAAAAGCAGCTTATCCAATTTTTGACATGCAACACTCAGAAGGAAATTTGTAGTATTAACAGCTTATTAGACATCAAAGCTTTCACCTAGAGAAACTAGAAAAAGAAAAGCCGATTAAGCTAAATAAAACAGATGTGAAGAAAAATATACTAAAGGCAGAAATAAATAAAATAGTAAATGGATATACCATACAGGGACTCAATGAACCAAAAACCTTACTCATTGAAAAGATCAATACATTTAATAAACCTCTAGACAGAACTATGAAAGAAAAAAGAATAAAGACACAAATCACCAACATCTGGTTGAAAGATGGAATATCAACACAGGTAATAGAGTGATCAAAGAGAAAATTAGGAAATATTAGGAATAATTTATATCAATAAATTTAATAGCTCAGGTGAAAATAGACAAATACTTTGAAATATACAAAAGAAAAGGTCACTCAGATATAATAGAAAAACCTAAATGGATTTACATCTATAAAATTCAATAATTCATAAAAATAACTTCCCAGAAATTATACTCTAGGTCCATCAAGCTACACTTCAAACATTTAAGGAAGAAGTAATATCTGTTCTACACAAAACCTTCCAGAAGATATCAGAAGAGGCAAAACATCCTAACTTATTTTATGAAGCCAGCAATCACCTACTATCAAAACCTGATGATGCATTACAAGAAATGAAGCTACAATCAATATCCATTTTTTTTCTTTTTTTAACGTTTAGTAAAAATATCCCTCTTTAACATAGATTCAAAATCATCTAGTGATACTTTAGCATACTGAATCTATATCAGGACTCATTGGAATTTATGCCATAATTGAAGAATAACTTTAGAAAATTCATCAATATAATTCTACAAATTAAAATAATTGAGATGAAAATCATATGATTATCGAAATATATGGAGGAAAGTTATTTGAAGTTTTAAAGACTAATACATGAATTTTTAAAAATTTATCAGCAAATTGAGAATATAAGAGATCTTTCTCAAACTCATAAAAGGCAACTATGAAAAATTTACAGCCTACATCTTATATGCTGCTGTAGAAATGAATGTTTTCACCTTAAGTTACAGAACAAGGTAAAGAAAGCTGATTTTATCACCTTTATATAAGACTATAGTGGCTGTCCAGTTGAATAGGCAAGAAAAATAAAAAAGACATTTAGATAGGAAAAGGTGCAAAACTCTATTTCCAGTTGACACAATTACCTACATAGAAAAACTAAGGAATCTACAAAAACATTATTGGAAAAAAAATAATGACTTTAGCATAGTCACAGGATAAAAATATGTAAAAATGAATTGCATTTCTATATATTAGCAGCAAACTATTAGGAAGTGAAAGTTTGAAATATATAGTATATTGTATAAAGGACACATGGACAAAGCCAAAGGGGTAGGTTGAAGGGTTGGAGGTGGGGATATGTGGGGAGGGGGGGCCTAGTGGGGTGAAAAATGGAGACAACTGTGCTCCATTATATATATATATATATATATATATATATATATATATATATATAATGAAGATGTTAATACAGGGAAAATATTTGAAAAAAAACTCTGATAATTCCCTAATTAAGGGATTTTCTGCCTGGTAGATAAATTTCTATTTATTATATACACTAACTCCATTTTAATAATTATTTATAAAATCAAACCTAAATAGGAAGTTACTGCTTCATCTTGTTTTCTGTCCTAGTAAGGACAAAGTTATAGCTTTCGGGGAAAAACTATCATAGAGATACAACCATTTTAGATGAATCCAGAGTAACTTGAAGCTTTCTCTAGAGCAAGGGTATCAAACTCATTTTCACCAGGGGCCACATCAGCTTTGCAATTGCCTTCAAAGGGCCAAGTGAAATTTTAGGACTGTATAAATGTAACTACTTAACTAGGGGCAAGGAACTCAGGGCTGCCACTGAGTAGAAGCAAGGTGCCAGGCTGGATAAAACAAGGTGGAGGGCTGGATTTGGTCTGGGGGCTTCGTGTTTTCCACCTGTGTTCTAGAGTTATAAATTTAGTCTGTAAATTTTTCTGCCTATATTTTAGGGTTCACATCACTGGCAGGCCATTCACACACAGAATTTGATTTTGAGTGTACACACCTCTGAGCAATAAGCTAAAAATCCATTGATTTTATATTTTCCATAAAATTATTCTCATAAGACATGGAATGAGCTGTGGAGAGAAAGTCGGGTAACAGAAATGGAGTTAGGTTCTATTCACGGGACCTAAGTGTTACACTAAGGTTTAAAAGGTTTAAATTCTAAATTTTTATACCTTTATGCTGAAACTAGATAAAATAATAACAAAGCAATTAATTTCAGCCTCCCAATTTGTTGAAAGCAGTGAATACCAACCATAAATTAGCTAGCTGTATTTGGGGACAATGATTGATCATCAAGGTCAGAAAAGAGAACTGACATAAATATGACAAGACAGTCACACAAATGAACAACAGCAGTAGTGAGGGTCAAGACAGTAATTCTTAATTAGAGCACTTTATCTTCAAAGGGGGACAATAACAGGCAAAGAGCTGACAAGTCTGCATATCTCACAAATCATAGGTTGGGTTGATTATGGGTACAAAACCTCCACAAAATTGAACAAAATCTTTTCAGAGTTGTCAAGACCTATGTCTCCAATATTTTGCCTTGTCCCTGGGCTGACCACAAAAGCTTACAAACCCCAGGGGAAGTATTTTGGGTTGTCAGAACATTCAGTAGAGGAATCTTTGATTGAGTGCCTAATTATATTTTAGGCAGTAAATATGTTAGCACAGTGACTCCAGGGAAGTAGATTTGACTAAGTCTGATTTGGCAAATCTGGGAGAGCTTTAGAAAGCAGTTAATATTTGTTCTGCATCTTAAAATACAGGTAGGGATTTCAGGGAGTGGTGTCCCAAGTAAATGGCACATCTGTAGAAGATACACAGAGCTGGGACACAACAAGGATATTCAGAAAGGGGTATGACCAGAACTGTATTTTCAGGGGTTAACTCTGAAAAAACTATGAGGATGGAGGGGAAAAAAGACAATGAAATTACTTTTTTTAAATGTTAAAATTTTAAACAATCTAGAAAAATTTCCATGGGCTTTTAATATATCTATAGATGACAGAGTCTTAATTAAGTCAAGAAAAGGGGATTTTGGCATTCTTATAATCTTGAAATTGATCCATTACTTCCTCTATAAAGTTTTCCTTGGTGTCACATCACAAGACTAAATAAACTTTGCCTGACCTCCTGTTTTTATTCATCACACATTTACTTACTGCCTACTATGTTCCTGGAGAGATAAACAATGAAGATCTGCTACATTTTGAGGGTTTGGAAAAAAAGTCAGAACTCAGATTTGTAGGCAGGTTGAGTACCAACGAGGTGTTAAAGTACTGTAATAGAACTGCTTGTTATGGAAGCACTGTAGAAGAACTAGATAATGCTGCCTTTGGGGAAGAAGGAAGCTTTACAAATCAGGTAACACTTTATCTGGATTTAAGGGCTTTTGGGTCATTTTTTCCTTTCATTAAGAGATGAAATTTGTGTTTGTTTGAAGGCAGAGAGGGTACGAAACAAGTGGATAGCAAGACATTGATGATGAATGAGTTATAGTTTGCCACGCAGAGTAGAAACCAGGTGTCTGAAGTAGAAGGGGCACCACATACAGAACCAGCCTTGTGAGGGTCCTGGATATGAGAGAAATAGTGAGAGAGTCAACGTGTCTTACCTGTTTCATGCAATAAACAAGCAGCCAAAATGAATAGGGCAAGGTTAATTGATGTGAAATAATGACAGTCCTTGAATGCCCAGGAATTTAACTTAACCTTGGAAGCATAGGGAAGTGGGCAAGTATGTTTCAGAAAGGAAAGTGATATGATAAACTTTACACTTCCCTAATAAAAATGAAGTAAAATCGGAAGTTTATATGACATATGCATAGATATCTCTGTGTATAAATCAAAGTACTAAAATACCAAATATTAGATAAAATATGTTCTCCTCTCCTATGTTGACAAAAACACCTGCATGAAGATCTGGAAGGACAGCATCAAAGTGAGAACTTCTGGACTCCTTGCGGTTCCATATAAGAATGTGGGTAGCAGTGTGGGTGAACACTTTTCTAGTTCATCTTTCCACCACCAGCTACATTCAGCACAGCAGGACCTCCTGTGTGAGAGATTGAATATACAAATGAAAAATGGCCAAGCCATAACATGACAATAGACACTAATCCCCAGCCTGCAGCAACCAGCCTGGGATGTGAAGGGGACCAAAATTTTGCCACCCCAAAATGTGCCTTTTGGGATACTGATTTTAAGCTGGTTACTGAGACAAAAGACTCAGAAAGAACCGTTGGTGCTCCACTTTCTTGTCTAAATGAATTCAGATTTTTTAAAAAACCTGCTTCTGGATGGGACCCTTAGCCTAATCACTTTAGCCTACTTTGAATTAAGTATGGTGGACAGGAAGAAATCTAGCAAAGCCTGTTTCCTCCCTTCAGTCCCACTGTTTCTGGGTTGCGTAGCAGGAATCCATTTGCCATCTCTTCTCAGCGACCTGTGGATCGCATATTTCTCTCTTGAAATCCCAGGCCCTTGCCCCGCTTCTCCTTTTTCAGACACGTCATATAAGCCTTGACTGCCCAATGTGTTTTGGGTCTCATAGCTATGTCATCCCCAAATGCATGTCCATAATAAACTTCGTTCATTTTCTCCTGTTAATCTGACTTTGTTAATTTGATTGTTGGCCCAGCTAGAAGACCTTAGAAGGTAAAAGTAAAATTGTTTTTATACCCCTACAGAAGCCTGTCAATGTAAGAAATATCCAACCTGTAAGAATCTTTGGGTTTATTTGAGCCAAACTGACAATAATCGCCGGGAAGCAAAATCTCAATGGACTGAGAAATGTTCTGCAAAATGTCAGTCTTACCACTCACTTTACAGATAAAAGGGAGGTCACATGAAATTCATTGGTGACAGATTAGGGGGGTAGGTAAAAATAAAGCAGGGAAATCTCTGGGACTGGATAAAAAATAAAATGAATAGACATGTACTTCTTTTACATAGTGGATACAGGATAGGTAACAGTCAACAATTATTAACATGAGAACAGTAACCTTGAGGGGATTTGTAGTCTTCCCTCTGGTTGGTGGTTGTGCTTTGAGGGATGGGGGGGTAAGGTGGCAGAGGAAATTACTTTGTCATTACAAATGCATGTTTGTCAGGTATGTTATCCTAGATGCAAAAAGACAACAGGCAGGCTCAGTTAAGGTAAAGGTTGACCTTTTTTTAGGGAAAATTACTGGCCTAGGACATGACTACCCACCATGAAATGCTGTTAAGAAGTTTTAATTTCAGACCATCCTACGTGGTTACTTTGGTCTTTGAGTTTGTAAGGCTGCCATGCAGGCCTCCCCTGAGCTTGTCGGGTTTAGCATGTGGCCCCTTTTTTCATCCACAAGACAAAAAGAAGAAAAAAAAAACCTTTGCAGCAATCAGCCCATAATGGTTAATACTTAATAACTGCCAGTTTCCCCAGGTTTGGCCACACTTCCTATTCAGGACCAATTAGAGAAAGTGAAATATGCTTCCTAAGCTGCTTCTAATGAACACATCTGAAACTTACTCATAATAACCATTAGAGCATACCTGACATAATTTTTTTTTTCTCAATAAAACTCTCCCAGTCTTCTGCCTACCTTTAAGTCACTGCCAAACACAGGTGAAGGTGGCTGGCTCCCTTGCTATAGTAAGTTCTGAATAAATAGTCTCTGTTTGCTCTCACTTGCATTATCTTCATTTGTTTTCATGTATGTGTATATGTGGACACTGCAGCCTGGAAAACAAACTTTAGCCATAACTCCCACATGGTACTCTTCGGCCTCAGAAGGACCCAAGAGAAGAGGCCTGATTAGACTATGGAAATGAACTGAGTAGCATTAGAGTAAGGAATTCTAGGATCTTGAGTAATTTGAGCAGTGTAGAAGGAGATGGAATATTCCAGGAAAACACACAGTTGAGTCTCCAGACCTCTCACCCAAAGGGAACAGGTGCAGCTAGAGGATAGCCTGGGTAGGACCCTGAATCCTGGAAGGGGGCTCCTTTTGCCTAGGACTAATAGTGATACTGGCATTAATACCAACCATTTTGAGCCAAGGCCTGAACTTGAATTCTATCTAAATTTTTAAAAATATGAATCCTCCCAAATAGGAGTCAAAAAATCTCCACTCTTACACTCTTGTAATTTGTGGTTACTTGCCTTGTATACCTAAAGGGATAGCACTTTATTCATCTTTTTGCCCTGAGGGCTAACACAGAGTCACAAATCATGAAGCATTATGTGTGCATGAAAAATTATCAACTATATGTAAAACCACAACAATTTTTCTCATGTACTTCAGAGAATGAGATAGCTAAATATCAACTTGGCTTTACTAGGTTCAAAGTCTTACTCCCTATGTTGGAGAGAAATTGGCAAGTTTAAATTACTTCTTTACTGTCATCAATTCTAATATCCAAAGCTTGTCACAAAATATGTTCATGTTTTGAGGGGGAAAATGTTTTCCATTGCTTTCCTCTACTGGAGAGTTAGGAAAGGTCTGAGAATTCTGAAAGGGGTAATATAATCACAGTTCTAAGGACTTTTTACTTTAGCTATTGGTTTTAAATTGTGTTTTTATATGTAAGGCATCTAGGCAGGCATTGGCCTGATAGGGGTGATATAAATGAGAAATATTTTTAAAATACAGTTCTGGGGTCCATAACAGGAATTCTACTATTTTTCTATTGTTGTTTGATTTTATATTATTTTGCTGTTCTCACTGTTTTCAGTAAGGATTATCTTCAGGACAATTTCAATTTCATTTTTCTTGGGGCACTAAGTGCATGGAAAGCTCTTCTGCAGGTTCACAGATTAAAAATTAATTTTACATGTTCTTAGAAAGTAGGGCAGGTACCTCCTAAGGAATAGCAGCAAGTTTTCAGTTTAATCACCCCTGAGAACTTCCCAAGGTTCCATTTGGAATTTTATGAAGAATTGCAAGAATCCTGGCAATGACATTCCTATGGGAAGAGAAAAAGAAGAAAATACCTTTGCCAATTTTGTTTCTGGCTGAGCTAAGACATTAACATTTGGAATCTATGGCATAGCATAGGAGAAAAAATGCCTGATAAGCAGCTTCCCATCATTCTAGAATTATTGTCAGTAGAAAATAAAGAAAGCTCCAGTTGAATAATCAGAATCTTCCTGTGGAACTAATGTTTCTATAGGTTATTTTCTTTTTTGAAAGGTGACAAAAATGTACCTGGCCTTTGCTAAGTAGGTAAGAACCTCCACAAATAAGAAAAATATCTCCTTTATGATCTATAAAGTATACATGGTAGGTCTATATTCATTTTGAAAATTAATCCTCTTCTTTTAACTGGTAAAGAAAATGCAGTGTTATTCCTTTGTTTTTGGAATTCTCTGAATTGAAAGTAACCCTGATCATTTACAACTGTAATGTATAACCTCAAATGCTCATTAAGTGTAAAGGGTAATTGTAACTTCATAGAAGTAGTTACTAAGTTGTACACTAAGAGATTACAGAAATGATTACTCAAAAGTAAAGATTTCCTGGTCTGTCTTTTACCTAGTATCTCACTCTGTCTATAGCTGAGATTTCTGTCACTAAGAAAATATGTAATTTCCTTAACATTGTATGTCCAGTCTTTAGCCCTCCACATGCTCGCCATATTCTTTCAGAAATCACGTTAAAATAAGAAAAACTTCCCCAATAATTGAAAAAAGAATTGCAAACTATGTTTAAGACAACAGAATCATGTTGGTATGCTCATTTGGTGAAAAAAAGCACAGAACTAGAGTAAACAGATTTGTTTGTTTGTACTATCTCTGATGTCACATAGCTACGTGACCCTGACAAAAATTACTTAATTTATGTTCTGCAGTTTTCTCTATCTTTGAAACCTCAAAAATACAAAATTGGCCTTACTAATTTACACTGTATTTATGAGGAGACATGAACTGAAATTAGTATTGTTTGCTTTCTTCAAAAGAAAATACTATTTAAATCCAAAGAATTAGTAAAACAGAAAGAATGGCACACAGCAAACCAAGAATCTGGACAGTACCAAAGAGATACACTTTTCTTATGCAACCTGATAAGAATTTCAATACATTATAGCCCAAATATCATTATTTTTCTAATAGCCAGTCATGAATCTATCACTGAATCTTCTTTCTAAACCGCCCTGAGTTAATTTTCTATCTTTGTCTCCTTCCTTTCTTCTATTCTTTTTCTATGAATGATATGGAAATAGTGAAAAAAATTTAACTAGGGGTTAAAGATAATATTTTTGAATATTTTAACTCTGTCAACTCTAACAGAAATAGTAGGCTGAGTAAAAATATGTGGTAAGAAAATCAGCTATGGAGTGTTTTAAGAACATGGTTGACAGATAATAAGACTGCGAACTGAGATTGCTTCAAAGAAGATGGTGAAGAGAAGACAGATTTGGGATATGTAGAAGAAAAAAGGGACTGATGGACTGTTTGCAGGATATGAAAAAGAAGGAGAACTTGAGGATAATTACAGGAGAAGGTGTAGTTTGAGGAGACAAATGTGAGTTCAGTTTTAGACATATTAAACTTGACCTGTCTAGGAACCACTCATGAGGAGAGAAGATAGGAAGATAGCATCTCAGCCTTTTGACATAGGCTGTTTCCTGTCCATGAACATTAATTTCTAATTTCTTGGAATGGTTAATTCTTCATTATCTTTTAAGTTTTACTTTAAATATTATTGTTTGAAGAGTTTAAGCCCCCTTCTCCATTTGATTTTGCTCTCATAGCATTCTGTAATTTTCATTCCTAGAACTCCTAATTTTTCATTTATATTTATCTGTACCAATAGTTACCATTCACCTCTACCAGGAGATGGTACAAACCGTGAGAACAAGGGTAATGTATCTGTATCCTCTTCTGCTGTATCTCCAGTGCCTGTTTGCAGTAAAATAATTCCTAACTGAATAAGTCCAAGTTACAGTTGAGAGGAGAGCACTGTATAGGACATCAACATAATTGCTGATAGGAGGTCCATAAAACAAAGACCATGAGAGTGAATGGAATTGCCTAAACACAGTATATACAATGGGGCAAGTGCAAATGATAAAAGATATCAGAAAAACAAATTCCTGAGGTATGAACATTGACTTGTTCACATCTGTATCTACAGAACTTAGAACCATATCTAGGACATGGTGAGTCTTCACATGATTAATGAATGAATGAATGAATGAATGAATGAATGAAATCTACATTTAAGGGCCTAAGAGTTATTTACATCTGTGGATATTATTATCATGCCCCTTTTACATCTTTCTCTTTAAAAATTCTCTGGTTTTCTCTACTATACCTGCTATATAGTCTCCTGATCTTTTACTTCCTAGTCCCCTATCCTCTCAAAAGACCATGTCACTTATAAAAAACATTGCTCCCATAACGGAACACAACATTCACAGTGTGGTCTGACCAGTGGAAGAGGATGAACTCCACTTTGTGTACCTTCTTTTTTTGTAAGTGCAGACTGATATTTCACTATTTTCATAGCAACAACACATGTTTTTTACCTTCATTCTAAGTCAACAGAAAAGTCTGTTCTCCATAAGCACCTCTGAAGGAGCTTTACCCTCCTCCTACACTTTTGCAGTTAATTTTTATGACCTAGTAGAGTCTATCACTGTAGATTTGATTTATCATTTCAACTTGTAAGATTTTTCCTATTACATCTTGGCTCTATATTAGTATTCTCTTAAGCTATGTCATCCACAAATTTGATAAGTTTATCTATATTCTTTGTTAGTTAAGTTTTTGATAAAATGGAAATGATTAAGTCAAATATCCAAGCCCTATAGTTCTCCACATAGAGAGGACCTTCCAGATACAAATCCCGTCTATTAACCAATACCCTTCATGTATAATATGAGGTCGTCTTCATATCTAACTCACATTTAATTCCACATTTCTCTACAGTGTAATTCCATTCAATTTAAATGTAATAAACTATTATTGAACAACTATTGTTTACTAGATGATATGATGGCCAGGATATTATGTGAGGTTTCCTTTAAAATGTGGCTGAGCAATGACTGGTGTAATTCAGTGGGTTGGACATCATCCCACAAACCAAGAGATAATCAGTTGAATTCCCAGTCAGGGCACATGCCTGGTTTGTGGGCCAGGTCCCTGGTTGAGGATGTGTGAGAAGCAACTGATTGATGTTTCTCCCTCTTCCTTTCTTCATCCCTTCCCTTCTCTCTGAAAATAAATAAATAAATATCTATATAAATAAATAAATGTGGATGAAATTCTGATTTAATATTTATGGTATCTTCTCCATCTATTAATCTAACAATATGGCCTCTTTAATTGCATTTATACCATAAGACCGTAAACTCTATGATTTGAAAGTCTTGGATCTTCAGTTAAATATTGCCATCAACATATGGCACATTTACCTATCACATTGCTCTGGGGGAGAGATGATACATAATATAAGCTTAAGTGATCTAGGTATATTTGATTCCTTTTTCCTTGTAAAAATCATGACACCAGTGAAGGAATGCAAGAAAAAGTCAATCAGGCTCATAAAGGAGAGTGAAAGAATAGAGATGAATAAATCATCTATTGTGTTATGTTGTCTAGGATCTGCCCTAAATACCATAAAGTCAAGTTGAAAGGAAGAATGTGCCCTGTCTGGTGTGAGTCAAGGGACTGAGTGCTGGACTGCAAACCAAAGGGTCGCTGGGTCAATTCCCAGTCAGGGCACATGCCTGGGTTGCGGGCCAGGACCCCACTGCAGGGCACACAGGAGGCAACCATACACTGATGTTTCCTACTCTTTCTTCCTCCCTCCCTCTCTCTAAAAATGAATAAATAAAATCTTTAAAAAAAAGAAAAAAAAAAGGAAGAATGTGAATAATAGATGTCTGTCAAGGAAAGGTCCTTTTTCTGAAAACCAGACTTCTTACTAGTTCCAATAATCATAGTCCATTATAGTACATTAGACTATCCCGTTAGATTTAGCTCAAAGGATGAATATTTTAGAAAGCATCCTCGAGTTATTGCTTTTCAAAAGAGTAAAGGCTGTCCTCTATAATGCTGGACTTTTGTTTTTTAGACAGGCTTTATGACATGGTCTCAGTTACATATTTTTTAACTTAATGTCACTGAAGCACTATTGCAGGCCTGATAACAGAAAATAGAATGGTTTTTAAAACTGCTAAGGAGTTAGAAGAGAAGCTATATTAAAGAAGAAGATGTCTCCTTTAATAGAGCTTACCACTTTGGTTCAGATATAATGTTTAAAATACTGTTTAATTCATGTCTGCCATGATGAAGTAACTACTTGAGCTAAAGACAACCCAAGGACATACGCAGTGCTCAGAGACATATGAAAGGATGCTCAGCATCAATAGCCATTAGAGAGATGCAAATTAAAACCACAATGAGATACCACTTCACACCAGTCAGAATGGCCATCATAAACAAATCAACAAACAACAAGTGCTGATGAGGATGTGGTAAAAGGGAACCCAAGTGCACTGTTGGTAGGAATGCAGACTGGTGCAGCCACTATGGAAAATAGTATGGAATGTACTCAGAAAACTAAAAATGGATCTGCCTTTTAACCTAGCAATTTCATGCTGGGATTATACCCTAAGAATCCTGAAACACCAATTCCAAAGAACCTATGCACCCCAATGTTCATAGCAGCACAATTTACAATAGCCAAGTGCTGGAAGCAACCTAGGTGCCCATCAGAAAATGAGTGGATCAAAAACTGTGGTACATTTACACAGCGGACTACTACACAGCAGAAAGAAAGAAAGAGCTCTTACCATTCATGACAGCATGGTTGGACCTGGAGAGCATTGTGCTAAGTGAAATAAGGTAGGTGGTAAAAGACAAATACCATATGATCTCACCTATAAGTGGAACCTAACCAACAAAACAAAGAAGCAAGCAAAATATAACCAGAGACATTGAAATAAAGAACAAACTGACAGTAACTAGAGGGGAGGGGGAAGGAGGATAACAGGGAAAAAAGTGGAAAGGTCATCAAGGAATATGTATAAAAGACCCATGGACAAGGCCAAAGGGTATAGGATCAAGGGTAGGAGGCAGGGATGGGCGGGGTGAAGAGGGGTGGTGGTGGGAAAATGGAGACAACTGCACTTAAACAATAAAAAAATAAAAATAGAAAAATAGAAAAATACTGGTTAATTCGTTGACAATAAAATAAAATACAATGGAGAGTGTTCTATAATTTATAGGTGAAAAGGAACCAAAGCTATTTATTTTTCTCACCTTCCCCTTAAGAAAACCTAGTTCAGCCCTTTGCCATTCCTAATTAGTTTTATGATGAAAACAGAAACTAAAACTGTTGTAGCAGCAGGAAATTTACTTTTATGCTTGAATGGTCACCTCTAATAATTATGCAAATAAAATAATATATCTGCCATTTTTATTGCTCTGGCTGCACCTTGAATTTGCAGGATTATTTCTCACATGGGAGTTTAGTACCAACTCAGGTTACACCCAGGTTCATTGTACTGTGTAATGAAGACGTCCTGTTTTGGGAAGTGCAAAACCTAGGTTCTGCTTCCTCAGGCCAAACGGCCAGGTCACTGAGATGTTTAAGCAAACACCTCACCAGAGATAATTCTTCACTAATTGAATGCAAGAAAGAGCCTCCACCTATAAACTTTGAAGATTTGCCAATATCTATGATGAATCCTCAAGAAAATATTAGCAAACTGAATCCAGCAGTACACTGAAGAGATCATACATCGTGATCAATTGGGATTTATTCCAAGGATGCAAGGTTGGTGCAATATCTACAAATCAACAAATGTGATATATCAAATGAACAAAATGAAGAATATAAATCACATGCTCATACAAATGGATACAGAAAATGCACTGGATAAAATTGAGCACCAATTCATGATAACTCTCAGCAAAGTAGGAACAGAGGGAACATACCTCAATGTACTAAAGGTCATATATTGCAAACCCACAGCCAACATCATACTCAATGGGCACAAACCAGAAGTGTATCCCTTAAGGTCAGGAACAAGACATGGATGTTCAGTTTCACCACTCTTATTCAAATTAGGACTGGAAGCCCTAGCTATAGAAATGAGACAAGAAGAAGAAATAAAAGACATCCAAATCGGAAAAGAAGTAAAACTATCATTCTTTGCAGATGACATGATACTGTATATAGAAAACTGTAAAGATATTACCAAAATACCACTAGAACTGAAAAATTACTTCAGTAAAGTTTCAGGATACAAAATTAATATACAAAAATTAGTGGCATTTTTATACACCAATAATGAACTATCAGAAAGGGAAAGTAAAAAGCAAAATGCCATTTACAATTGCATAAAAAGGTACCCAGAAATAAAATTAACCAAGGAGGTAAAAGACCTATAAGCAGTAAATTATAAGATACTGAAATAAGTACTTAAGGAAGACACAAATAAGAAGTATATATCATGTTCATGGATAGGAAAAATTAACATCATTAAAATGTCCATACTATCCAAAGCAATCTCAGTACAATTCCAATCAAAATGCCAATGACATATTTCACAGAAATGGAATAAATATTCCAAAATAAAATTTTAAGATTTTATTTATTTGCTTTAGACAGAGGGGGGAGGAGGGAGAGAAACACCAGTGTGTGGTTGCCTCTTGTGCACCCCCTACTGGGAACATGATCTGGCCCACAACCCAGGCATGTGCCCTGACTAGGAATCGAACGAGTGAACCTTTGAATCACAGGCCAGCTCTCAGTCCAATGAGCCATACCAGCTAGGGCAAAATATTCCAAAAATTTGTATCAAACAAACAAAAACAGACCCTGAATAGCCTCAACAATCTTGATAAAGAAGAACAAATATGCAGGTATCACGGTACTTGATATCAAACTATACTACAAGGCCATAGTAATCAAAACTGCATGATACTGGCATAAAAACAGACACATGGATCAATGGAACAGAATAAAGAGCCCACAAATGAACCCACAACTTTATGGTTAATTAGTATTTGACAAAGAAGGCAGGAACATATATTGGGATAAAGACAGTCTCTTCAATAAATGGTGTTGGGAACATTGGACAGATACATGCAAAAAATGAAACTAGAGTACTTTACACCATACAACCAGAACAAAGTCAAAATGGATTAAATAGTTAAATATTAGATCTAAAACCATAAAACACATAGAAGAAATCATAGGCAGTAAAATCTTAGACATTTCTCATAGCAATACATGTTTTTTGATAGCTCTCCTTGGGCAAGGGAAACAAAGCAAAAACAAACAAATGGGACTATATCAAACTAAAAAGTTTCTGCACAGCAAAGGAAACCATCACAAAATGAAAACAACTCACTGAATGGGAGAACATATTTGTCAATAATACATTTGATAAGGGGTTAATATCCAAAATTTATAAAGAACTCAATTTAACACTAAAAAAAACAAACAATACCATTTTTTAAAAAATGGGCAAAGTACCTGAATAAACACTTTGTCAATGTGGACATACAGATAGCCAAAATACATATGAACACACGCTCAACAGCAGTAATTATCAGAGAAATGCAAATTAAAGCCACAATGAGATACCACCTCACACATGTCAGAATGGCTACCATCAAGAAATCAACAAACAACAAATGTTGGAGAGGATGTAGACAAAAGGGAACCCTTTTTCACTGTTGCTGGGAATGCAGACTGGTGCAGCCACCATGGAAAGCAGTATGGAGACACCTCAAAAACATTCAGAATGAAACTGCCTATTACCCAGTGATTCCACTTCTGGTAATATATCCCAAGAAACAGGAAACACTAATTCAAAACTATATATGCACCTCTATGTTCATTTCAGCATTATTTACGATAACTAAAATTTGGAAGCAAACCACGTGCCCATCAGTAGATGAGTGAACAAAAAGGCCATGGTTTATTTATACAACGGAATACTTTTGGGCCATTAAAAAAGAAGGAAATCTGCCCTGGCTGGTGTGGCTCAGTGGATTGAGTGCTGGCCTGTGAACCAAAAGGTTGCCAGTTTAACTCCCAGTTAGGGAACATGCCTGGGTTGTGGGCCAGGTCCCCAGTTGGGAGTGTGTAAAAGACAACCAATCGATATTTCTTTCCCTCTCTTTCTCCCTCCTTTCCTCTCTTTATGAAAATAAATAAAATTTTTTAAAAAGAAGGAAATCTTACCTTTTGCAACAGCGTGGATGAAACTGGTACTGTTATGCTACATGAAATAAGCCAGTCAGAGAAAGACAAATACCATATGATTTCATGTACAAGTGAAATCTAATAAACACAATAAACAAACAGACTACAGAGGGGAAGAAGGGGTCTTACAAATGATTTCATCAAACTCACACAGCTAAAATGGAATATGTCCTTGGTTTAAGCAAAAAAAAAAAGCTATTTTGAAAATATCTTTGACACATAGGCCTCACTCTTTAAAAATGAAGCAATTATTATAACAAGTGCTCTATTCAAAATATGTGCAAAACAATATTAATATTTAATGCTTACATATACAGTGTTTAGTATATGTCAAGCTGTGTGTTTAATTCTCACAATAATTTTATAAACATTCTGTATCGCAAATAAGGATGTGAGACATAGAAAAGTTATTCATCTTGCCCAAGATCACATGGACTGCAAGTGGCAGAGTAAGACTATAAATAAGGTAGACTGATTTTAGATCCCATGTTCTAAAACCACCAAACCATACTGCCTCAACATGTGGCCTAGAAAAAGACATGGCTTGTTTAAAATCAATTGTTAAAATTCTGTCAACTACTAAATAGTTGTAACATAATTGATAGTAGGAGTAGAATTGGAATAGCCTACAGTAGATGATAGTTATAGTAAACGTGATTTTTAGTGTTGATTTCTATTCTTTCAGTGGACAGTTTCACTTGGCTTGTATACATATATACATATATATACATATATATATGCCATACCACTAAAAATATTATCTATATCTATAAAGAAGCCAAGTGACATTGTAAAATCTGGTTTGAGAAGGTCAGGTCAAGCTGGCCAAGTTCTTGACTATGTAAAAAGAAGTTGACAATCCAATTAATATAAAAGAAACAAAGTGTTAGGACTGATGATTAATGGGTATGTGTGACTGTGGAGAGACATTTTCAATATTGAATGATTTCCTCAGAATATCTCATTGATTACAGTTTTTTGTTAGAAAGTCCATCCACATGCCTTTTATTTCTTTGATGTTCACTAAGTATGTACCTATGCTTGTCCACTTTTTAATTAAAATAATTTTACATATAATGTTGTATAAGCTTAAGTTATGTTGATTTGATGCATTCACACATGGTAATAGTATTACTATTGTAGCATAAGCTAACACCTCTATGGTAACTACTATTCACTTTTTTGCTGAGAATAATTAAGATCTAGTCTCTTAGCAAGTTTGATGTCCATAATGCAGTATTGTTGTTTGTAATCATTATATTATTCATTAGGTCTCCAGGACTTATTTACCTACTAGTTGCAAGTTTATGTCCTTAAATATCTCTCCTATCCACCCCCACCACCAGCCCCTGGTAATCATCGTTCTGCTCTCTGTGTTCATGAGTTTGACTTTTTAAATTCTGCATGTAAGTGAGATCCTACAGCATTTGTCTTTCTCTGACTTATCTCACTTATTATTAAGCATAGTTATGGGTCTCAGAGGGGGAAAGGGGCTAACTGATAAGACTGGAAATCGTATCTCTGATAAATTAGTTTCCATTTCAAACTCCAAACTTACAGCAATTTCCAGTGTTGTGGTCTTAATGTTAAAAGATGAAAGAACGAGATGCTAAGGAGTATAGAGTGCAAAGTACACTCATTTCAATGATAATAGATACACACTATTGTGTTAACACCACTGCTATATATTTCTTTTTAATCATTGTCTACAAGGATGAATCAATCTATCAATCTATTGCTATAGGATATGACTGATTTTCCAAAGTTTCAAAGCCTATGAAACACTTTGACAAGTATGAATGGATTTGAAATTTCCTCATTTTGGTTTCAGGCTAATTGTTTTCCTCTGCTATTGTCTTGATTTAGTTTGTTTGTTTTTTTTTTTTAATCTATCATTATTTAGGTAATTAGTACCTATCTCCTTTCAACAATAGTTATTCAATAGGCATTGTTGAGATTCTATTTCGGCCGTACTTTGAAAACCTTACTTGAGTGTCTAGATTGAAAATGAAATACTAATGTTAGTAAAATGACTTGTTTAACTATTGTTTTTTTCTTTACTATTCACGTAAATTAAGGACATAGCCAATGAGCAAAACATTTAATTTGAGGATGATGATTTAGTGCACATTCTACATCCATAAAAAGCCAGACTGGCTACTTTCTCATTGTACTGTTACACATATACACACATGAAACAAAATAATTCAACAGAAAAAGAAGAAAGAAAAAAGAAGAACCATAGAAGACTATGGTTCAGCACTTTAAAGAACATCTTCATAGAGAGATAAAACACTCTGGTTTAGGAAAAGGGAAGACATAAATTAAATAATAAAGTTCAAGCTTTGTTTGAGAGACTCTATTATTTTTATTTTTACTATAGATAAATGGTGTCCTATATAATTGGGTGAAAGTTAATATTTAAGTTAAAATAATTTATTGGGTTATATATTCCAAATTACAGATATAAAATAAAAGTTTTCATGAATATATATCTAATTCAGTAATTTCAAACTGTGATTGACAATGCCTAGAGGTTCCAGAAAAGTTTGACCTAAATTATATTTGTCTTTATTTATCTTAATGAATCTACCAATTACTAAATAATACACAAAATTTTAACTTCTTGTTGAGACCCTTGTCTTATTTACTTGGTCTGTCAAATTACTATATTTTCTGCAGACCCAGGAATTAAACAGTTCCTGACATTTCTAGAACATATTTAAAATTTTTATAAGTGTGCTATTGATTAAGAAGTTTAGAATGCTGAACTGCTTTTTTTAATTGCCTGATTCACCTTATAAAAGTAAATTGTATAAGCCAATCTGTGACTATAGTGTATCCAAGCCACACTCAATTAAATGTCCAGCAAGGCACAGAAACATCTGCTCGGCATGTGTTTGATTCAATAGTAATTTCTGTAGTCAAATAGGAAATATGTATGACATTGCATTAGTTTTAGTATTTTTGAGAAAGTTATTTCTTTCTTGTCCAATTTAAATACTTATGACAAGAATTCAAATCAGTTCAAACTGATATAAGATTACAAGACAAGTTGATTTTTTTTAAAAAAAAGCTGTTAGCATTTCATTTACTTAGATGAGTGAATCAGAATCTTATAGTTTTTTTTCTGTTACATTGAATTGATTGGAGTGACACTGGTTAACTATACAGGTTTCAGTTGTACAATTCTATAACACATCATCTGTACACTGCGTTGTGTGTTCACCATCCCAAGTGAAGTCTCTATCCATCACCTCCCCCACTCTACCTCCCACCAATAATCCCCACACTGTTGTCCATATCCATGAGTTTTTCCCCTCTTTTTTTCTAAATCCCACCACTGCCCCCCACCCAGCTCCCCAGACTTCCTCCCAGTGACAGCTGTCAGCATGCTCTCTGTCTATGGGTCTGTCTCTATTTTGCTTATTAGTTCATTAGATTCCACATATGAGTGAAATCATATGGTATTTGTCTTTTACTGACTGGCTTATTTCACTTAGCACAATGCTCTCTAGTTCCATCCATGCTGTCTCAAAGGGTAAGATATCCTTTGTTTTATGGCCAAAGAGTATTCCACTGCTTAAATATACCACAGCTTCTTTTACCCCCTCATCTACTGATGGTCACTTGAGCTGCAAATCATGGCTATTTCAAATAACACTGCAATGAACATAGGGGTACATATATATTTTCAAATTTGTGTTTTGGGTTTCATCGGATATATTCCCAGAAGTGGAATATATCCACTGGGTCAAAAGGCAATTGCATTTTTAATTTTTTGAGATATCTCCATATTGTTTTCCACAGTGGCTGCACCAATCTGCATTCTCCCCAACAGTGCATGAGGGTTCTCTTTTCTGTACAACATTGCCAGCACTTGTTGTTGGTTGGTTTACTAATGATAACCATTCTGACTGGTGTGAAGTGATATCTCATTGTGGTTTTAATTTGCATTTTTCTGATTATCAGTGACATTGAGCTTAAATGTTAGACTCAAAACCATAAAAATCCCAGAAAATATACACAGTAAAAACTTTGAGATTTCTTGTAGCAATGTTTTTTTTTCCTGATATATCACCCTTAGCAAGGGAATCAGCAGAAAAAAATAAACAAATAGAACTGCATCAAACTAAAAAGTTTTTGCACCACAAAGGAAAACATCAACAAAATGAAAATACTACTCACTTAATGGGAGAGTATATTCACCAATGATATATCTGATAAGAGATTAATATCCAAAACTTATAAAAACTTACAAAACTCAACACCAAAAAAACAAACAATCCAATTAAAAATGGGCAGAGAACCTGAATAGACACTTCTCCAAAAAGACATACACATGGCTCATAGACATATGAAAAGATGCTCAAAGTCATTAATATCAGAACTTCTCTTTTTTCACCAAAACAAATACAAAGATAAATTGAATGCCAAGACATGAAAACAGACTATTTTTTCTCAACAACTGTATTTATAATTATTGCTGTAATAATTATATGTATTCTTACATTCTATTTATGTTTATGTTTTAACTATATATATTTATGTTATAACTTGGGAATCACTGTAACATTTAATTTGAAAAGTCCTTACTGCCAAGAGTTTGTTAAACCTTTCCTCTAGGAAGAAGGACCAATAGCAACAATGTAATATCTCAGTCTCTCCATATCCTCATATATAAGGGAAAGTGTAGATGATAGAATTAAAGACTTATGGACAGCATTTACAACAGAACATAAGCCAGTGATACAAATTCGTTGATACAGACCTTTATGGAATGCATACCAGTGCAGGAAGAAAACAACCAGGGCAGCCCCAGCTGGTGTGGCTCAGTGGTTGAGTACCAGCCTGCGAATCAAAGGGTCAACAGTTCGACTCCCAGGCAGGGCACATGCCTGGATTGTGGGCCAGGTCCCCAGTGGGAGGCACTCAAGAGGCCACCACAAATTGATGTTCCTCTCCCTCACTTTCTCTCTCCCTTCCCTCTCTCTAAAAAATAAAATAAATAAAATCACTGCCCAGTGAACCTGAGAATGGAGAGCTCTGGCATAGCTAACAAGTATCCACTGAGAAATACAGTAGGTCAGTTTGATAACATCAGCTGAAATGGAAGGGAATTTTTTTTCTCTCCAATAGCAGATAGGTGTAAGCAGCTCATCATAAGAACTGATGAAGCCAGGTTAGTCTGACTCCTATGAACATTCAGAAATGCCCCAACTGAGCTCCCTTCTAGAGTAGGCCCTAAATGGAGCAGAAACTTATAGGAGAAAAATTAAAACTGGACAACATAATAGAGAAGCTGTATAAAGATTGAGAAGGAGAAGAGAGCTAGCTGGGAAATCCAAGACAGCAAACAGTAATATTTTTTAACGCTAGAAGAAAACAGCAGGAGATAAAAACCTATTAAGCTGACAAGAACTTTCCAAAATCCAACACCATTTTCAAAATTTAGGAAAATTAAATTCAAATAAAAGTAAGAAAAAATCACCAGGATTAAATCTTATTCAAATTTGTTATAAAAATAATAACAGCCAGAATAATTTTCCTACAGACAAAAATGGCATTTCAGAAACACATGCCTAGAAAACAGATCGAAACTGTAACCTGCTATTTCAAAATAAACATGAAGGTTTAAAAACTAATATAATAAATTAAAAATGAGAATTATAAAAACTCATAAAGAAGATGAAGTAACTTACAAAGATGTCAAAATTTTAAAAAATTGTTTCTGAAATGAAACTAAGTTCAGAAGGAAGGCAAGAGTAATTAAACACTTAATTTTTTAAAAAAAAAGAAAAATTTTAAATAAGGATTAAGACTTGAAAGAAAGTAAAAAATATTAAAGAGACAAGCAAGAATGGAAAAGTTATTAGATATTAGATATCCTTGATAAAGAAAATCAAAGTTAGGAAACAGAATAAAAACCAAAAAGCCTAATTCAAGAAAATGTTCCTAAAAAAATTGGAAACTATATACTGAGAGAGCACTGTGTACATAAGAGTATTGTACAGAACTACAAACACCATGATATATTTTATTAAATCTATAGGATTTTAAAGAAAATAAATTTTTTGGTGACTAGAAATAAAAGTGCCCATGAATTAAATTAAATTATTATCAGACATTTTGACAGAAATGCTTTAAGCCAGAAGAAACTATAGTAACATTTTTAAACACTGAAGGAAAGAAACGTGTACCAAGAATTTTATATTCATCAAAAGTAAGTTTCAGGTATAAAGTGTATAAACTTTCATCAAAATACGAGAACTCAGGTAATATTGTGCCCATGAATCCTGAGGACTGTAATAGAGAACAAGCTTTACACAGCTAAAATGATCACAGAGGCCTTAATATAAGAATAGGATGTAAGCATTAAATATTTGGTTACTTGCAAAAGTAAGACTAAGTGAGTACTAAGAGGGAGAAAGTAGACTATGTCATAGCTATATGTTTTGTAGATATACTATAACTATTTTAAAAATACATGGAAAGTAGAGTACATGTAAGAATATTTTAATTTTCTCAATAATCATATTGTAGATAGTAAGAGTATTGGTTTTTCTAGACTAATGTATATAGAATTAAAGATTGAAAAAGTGAGTAATTTCAACATATTCTAATCAAACATCTTCTTGCCCTGTCCTTACGGAGCAGCATTTTTAGAGTAGAAGAAAGGAAATACAAATTTTATAGAAAGGAAGTTAATTAAAACTATAAATGTGAATGTGAATGGGATATATAAATGAAATCTCCTGAAGGATCATATTGGTACTCCTATCGCATTCAAGGATACGGATGTATATATGCTTAAGGGTGGAAATGGGGGCAACTATAATAGAACAATAAAAAAGAAAAAAAAAGAATCTTCTAGCATAGCTGACTAAAATATGTAAGTACAATCCCAGCTCAGAAGAAATGAGCAAGCCTAGTGGTAGTTTTGAAATATCATTTCCCCCTATCAGAAATCAGGGTTTCTTGGAGAAATGATTGATTACAGGTTTAGGGTAAAAAAAAATGCATAAGACCAGCCTGGAAATTTCTGTGATGATAGATAATAAGTAAACCACCGAGGGCTAACTTGACAATACTCCCACAGGCCAAAGAGAGGATAATACACATCAAACCCCACAAAATATGTTTAAGTCCTTTAGTTATAGTGACACTTAAAAAAAAGAATCAGTTTGTTTTAGAGGATGATCAGGGAAAATTCATTAGCTTGAAAACTGGTAAGTAAAGGAAAAGAATCAAGCATTTCCTTTATGTATTATACCACTGGGTTTCCAAATAGTAAAAAAGAAGAATTATCTCTTGATAAAAGTATCCAAATATTGAATATGAAATTACATTATTAGAATATTTTTGATTGTTAGACCCTATGAATGAACACATACAGGCATTAACAATGCCTGCTAGTTAACAATGACTGCTAAAATTACAAAAAGAGAGACAAAGAGACATTTTGTGGCTCTTATACCTTTGCAATACACTACCTATTCAATTGCCAAATTGATCAAATCTGAGTCTGAAGCAATCTCTGGATCCAACTGGCATTTGCAAAAAACTCAAAAGACAGAGGAACATATTGACCATGAGTACGCAGCAGTAAAATCTTGACTAACTCCTGAGAAATTTAAGAAATAAAATTTTTAGCCTTGGCTGGTGTGGCTCAATGGATTAAGTGACAGACTATGGACCAAAGGGTCCCTGGTTTGATTCCCAGTCAGGGCACATATCGGGGTTGCAGGCCAAGTCCCCTGAAGTGGGCAGGTGAGAGGCGACCTCACATTGATGTTTCTCTCCCTTTCTTCCTCCCTTCCCCTCTCTCTAAAAATAAATAAATAAAATATTTAGAATAAATAAATATTTTTATTTTTAACATATATTTTATTGATTGTGCTATTACAGCTATCCCAATTTTTTTCCATCCTTTATAGCCACTCCACCCTGCACCACCCTATCCTCCAGCACTAGCCCCTTAGTTCATGTCCATGAGTCATACATATAAGTTCTTTGGCTTCTTATTTCGTATACCATTCTTAACCTCATCCTGTCTACTTTATGCCTACCAATTATGCTTCTTATTCCCTGTACCTTTTCCCCATTCTCCCCTCCCCCTCCCCATTTACAATGCTCCATATGATGTCCATTTCTGTGATTCTGTTCCTCTTCTAGTTATTTGCTTAGTTTTGGTTTTGGTTTTTGTTTTTATTTTTTGGTTCAGTTGTTGATAGTTGTGAGTTTCTTCTCATTTTACTGTTCACAGTTTCTGATCTTCAATTTCTTAGATAAATCGCATTAACATTTCATATAATAAGGGCTTGGTGATGATGAACCCCTTTAACTTGACCTTATCTGGGACGTACTTTATCTGCCCTTCCATTCCACATGATAGCTTTGCTGGATAGTCATCTTGGATGTAGGTCCTTACCTTTCATGACTTGGAATACTTCTTTGTAGCCCCTTCTTGCCTATAAGGTTTCTTTTGAGAAATTAGCTGATAGCCTTATGGGAATTCCTTTGTAGGTAACTGTCTCCTTTTCTCTTGCTGCTTTTAAGATTCTCTCCTTATCTTTAATCTTGGGCAATGTAATTATGATGTAATTCGGTGTGTTCCTCCTTGGGCCCAATTTCTTTGGAACTCTCTAGGCTTCCTGGACTTCCTGGTAGCCTATTTCCTTCAGCAGATTGGGGAAGTTTTCCTTCATTATTTTTTCAAATAAGTTTTCATTTTCTTGCTCTCATTCTGGTATCCCTATGATTAAGTTGGAGAGCTTAAAGTTGTCCCAGAGTTTCCAAAGCCTTTCCTCATTTTTTTGAATTCTTGTTTTTCCATTCTGTCCCAGTTAAATGTTTTTGTCTTACTTCTGATCCAAATTGTTGATTTGAGTCCTGATTTCCTTCCCTTCACTGTTGGTTCCTTGTATATTTCGCTTTATTTCACTTTGTGTAGCCTTCATTTCTTCCTTCATTTCTTCCCTCATTTTGTGACCAAACTCAACCATTTCTGTGAGCATCCTGATTACCAGTGTTTTGAATTCTTCATCAGATAGATTGGCTATCTCTTCAGTGCTTAGCTCTTTTTCTGGAGTTTCGATGTGCTCCTTCATGTGGGCCATATTTCTTTGTCTTGGTGCACCTGTTACATTGCAAGGGGTGGAGCTCTGGAGCTCCAGAGCGGGGCAACCCTCTTTGCTGCATAGTGATGCTGTCTGTCCAGGAGGAATCAGAGAGGGAACAATGCTGCTTGCTCACTCTACTCTGGCCCCACTTTCTGTCACTTCCCTCACTTCCCACGAGCAGATTATGCCCTTCCAGGTGCTGATGCCCAGGTGGGTGGGTTTGCGTACATTCTAGGATCCCATGGGCCTCTCCAACAAATACTCCTCTGAGACTGGGAGTTTCTCCCACCTTCACAGCACCCACAGGATTTTACAGCTAGAAGTTTTGAGACTTTAGTTTTCCAGTCAGCCAGCCTCCAACTCACCCGTGCAGTCCGCCACCTACCTGCCATGAGTCCTCTCTGCCAGGCTGCAAGTCTCCACCCCTCCTACCAGTTTGGCTGAATGTTTCATTAACTCCTTGGTTGCTGGATTCCCATGCAGTTTGATTTTCTGGTAGGTCTGGTTGCTTATTATTTTTAAATTGGCTGTTACCCTTCTTTTGGTTGTGTGAGGAAGTGAAGCATTTCTATATATGTCTCCATCTTAGCCAGAAAAATATATTTTTAAAAAATGAAATAAAGTTCTTAGAAACTAATACAGTGAAACAGATTTATAAGATATATCAAATTAATTTTAAAATGGGCAAAAAGGCTCTAGTATCTAAAGATGCACACTTGGATAATAAAATTATTTTGAAACATTAAGAGTTGATGGCTAAAATGGAAATGGTAATCCCTTACCTAGAAATAATTACTTTATTTTTTTATTTTTATTTATATATTTTTAGAGAGAGGGGAAAGGAGGGAGAAAAAGAGGGATAGAAACATCAATGTGTGGTTGCCTCTCTCACACCCCCTGCTGGGGACCTGGCCCACAACCCAGGCATGTGTGCTGACTGAGAATCAAACTGCTATCCTTTGGTTCACAGGCTCACAGTCATTCCACTGAGCTATACCCGCCAGGGCCAATAATTACTTTAAATATATACAAATTAAATTTTCCAATCAAAAGACATAGAACTGCTGCTGCCACCCTAGTCCAAACCATCAATCATCACATGTTGATTACCACAATAGCTTCCTAGAAGTTCTCCCAAGCTTGAAATTTTGGTACATCTGCACCCTACACTGTAAAAAATGGGCAGAGTAATCCTGTTAATATGTATTTTCTTATATTTCTACTTAAAACTTCAGTGGCTTCGAATCTCTCTCATAGCTGAAACTAAATTTGTTACCATGGCCTCCTGTGCCCTATTATGTTGAGGTGCTTCCTCTACTCCTGCTTTACTGAGTGTTTTAATCATAAATGGGTGCTGTACTTTATCAAATGCTTTTTCTGCATCTATTGATATGATCATGTGATTTTTGTCTTTGCTTTTGTTTATGTGATGTATTACATTTATTGATGTGAATATTGCACCATCCCTGCATCCCTAGAATGAATCCCATGTGATCATGATGTATGATCTTTTTAATATATTTCTTCTAGATGGGGTTTTCCAATGGTTTGTTGACACTTCTCCAAGGAGGACACAGAGAGGGCCCGGAGACATATGAAAGGATGCTCAGCATCACTAGCCATCAGAGAGAGATAGATGCAAATTAAAACCACAATGAGGTACCACTTCACACCAGTCAGAATGGCCATCATAAACAAATCAACAAGCAACAAGTGTTGGAGACGATGTAGAGAAAAGGCAACCCTAGTACACTGTTGGTGGGAATGCAGACTGGTACAACCACTGTGGGAGACAGGATGGAATTTCCTCAGAAAACTAAAAATGGAATTGCCTTTTGACCTGGCAATACTACTGCTGCAACTATACCCTAAGAATCCTGAAACACTAGTTCAAAAGAACCTACACACCCCAATGTTCATAGCAGCACAATTTACAATAGCCAAGTGCTGCAAAGAGCCTAAGTGCCCACTGGTAAATGAGTGGATCAAAAAACTGTGGTACATTTACACAATGGAATACTACACAGTGGAAAGAGAAGGAACTCCTACCCTTCAAGACAGCATGGATGGAACTGGAGAGTATTATGCTAAGCGAAGTAAGCCAGGCAGTAAAAGACAAATACCATACGATCTCACCTATAAGTGGAACCTAACCAACAAATCAAACAAGCAAGCAATATATAACCAGAGACATTGAAATAAAGAACAAACTGACAGTGACCAGAGGAGAGAGAGGAGAGGGAGAAGAGGGGTAATGGGGGAAAATAGGGGAAGGGTGGTCAAGGAACATGTGTAAAAGACACATGGACAAAGACAAAGGGGGTAGGATTGAGGGTGGAAGGCAGGGATGGGTGGGGTGGGGAGGAGTGGTGTGGGGAAAATGGACACAACTGTACTTGAAAATATAATTAATTAATTAATTAATTAAAAAACTGTAACTAATCTGCCTTTTCCATTTAAAATATAACATCTCTGAGGTCAGCGAATTTTGTTTTTTCCTGTATTGGTCACTGTTTGCTGCTGGCACATAAAACATTGTCTGGCACATAGAAGGCACTCAAAAAAGTACAGAACAAATGAATGATTATAATGTTTGATAACAAGATATTGAATGTACAAATAGACAACGGCTAGACGATATAAGAAAACTTCACTGTAGTCTCCAATTTCTGTAGCTGGTGGCCCCAAAAGGTCAGGATTTGGTCAATGACCACCAGCTTTCCCATTTTTTCCTCCACTTTCAATTCAGGACCAACCAGAGGAAGCCAAATGTGTTCCCAGAACCAATTACCTAGGATATTCTGCTTCTAGTAAGCACGTATCCAGCTTTCATGTACCAACAACCTCTAATCACAGCATACGTGAAGATCCTCACTTTTTTTCCTATAAAGTTTTCCTCTGCCAAACCTAAGGTATGGTGACTGATTCCCTTGTTATATCAAGGTTTGTATAAATATCATCTATTTGTTCTCATTTAGCTTGTCTTTATTTCCACAATAAGGACAATAGATATTTTCTCAATATTTTGGTAAATATAAATAAAAACACATTTAAAAATATCAATTTTAAAAAATGTGTAACATATAGGGTGGGGGAAAAGTAGGTTAAAAGTTGTGAGTATACAAGAGAGTTTATTCTTACATTATTATTTATTAATTATTATATTATTTACCATATAAACTACTGTAAACCTACTTTTGCCCCAACTTATACAATCTAAATATAGGCAGTATGCTTTTGCTCTGCCAATGTTGCCTTAAAAGAATCCCCATATCTCCTCTTTGTGATACACTGCTTCTCATTAAACCAGTCCTATATAGAAACTCTACAGTTACTACTACAGCTTTCTCTAGAGAGACATTTTATTTGGGAAGACAATACTTTGTGAAAAGTACAGACTGCCCAATGTCAAGTTGAAAACAGTCAAAGTGCTGAGTAGCCAACTTCATTCACACGCTAAAGTGACTTTTCCGTTGCACCATATTTATAGCATGTGATTAAAGTATTTGCTTTAGTAAAATTAAAAATCACTACATCACATATACATTTAGTATTGTAAAAGTTAATTATACCTATAAAGCTTGATGCAGGCAAAAGCAGATCTTACCTTGCCCAAAACACTCTGAAATCCTTGAGGGACAGAATTCCTGTCTGATTAATTGCATACCATGTACATGTAGATGCATAATTAACATCTGTTAAATGAATGATTAATAATTTAACACTTTTTCTCTATATGAAAAGAACTACATGAACGAACTGAAAGCAGATTGGGTGGAATTTTTTAATAACTAAATACTACAATTTGGCTGATATCTATTGCAAACAAATACTATTGCCAAGAAAGCTATCAAGCTGATTCTGATATCTAAAATTTGGCCCATTTGGGAAATTCAATACAATTTGGGATATTACTGCCTGTAAATAATTCTTCCCAGGTAAACAGAGAAAAAAAATACTTCACAGCAAATGTGTTGCATGGGTCATTAGCCATGTAAAATTTACACTTACATTGTTAAGTGTTAAATAATTATGCTAGTCCCGAGATGGAGTCACTCATGCTGTGACATGCCCCCCACCATACACACCAGTCAAACATTAACAAAGTATCTTTTTCTTGTGCATGCTTAACTCTTCCAGAATTGTAATTTAGAATTGACCAATCATAACATGTCTGCTCAACTGAAATTAGACAACCTGGCTCCAAAGTTTCTTTGTGAACCAAATAAAGAAAACTACCTTGTATTGGTTAATCAAATCAGATTTTCCCAGTAGAAAATACCTGCTCCTCTGTATCTCTGTCTATAGAACACCTTCATTTTGGATAGCTCTTTGGAACTTCTTCCTTTTTTTATGTTTAATGCCACCTAATTAATTAATCATTGAATAAAGCCAGTAAGGTGTTAATATATTGTTGGTGAACTTTGCTTTTCATGAAACTAGAGAACTTAATTCTTATGTCTTAGGTCAGAATTTTATTGCTTTTTATGAAAGGCCATTGCAGAAGACTTCTGGTCAAAATGGAGGCATAGGTACACACACTGAGCCTCCTCATACAACCAAAAGAAGGACAAGGACAATCTAAAAACAAAAACAATAAGAACTGACAGAAAATTGAACTGTATGGAAGCCTGACAACTAAGGAGTTCAAGAAGAAACATTCATACAGACCAGTAGAAGGGGCAGAGACAGGCAGCTGGGTGGAGAGGACTCGCAACAAGGTGGAAGCTGGCGGACCCTGTGAGGCGGCGGCTGCTGGACTGAAGAGATCCCACATTCAAGCACAGATAAACCGGGTGAAACTAGGGAGCAGGACAGACTGCACAACCCAGGGTTGAAATAAAACCTCAAACCTCTGACTGAAAACACCTGTGGGGTTTGAGGCGGAAGCAGGAGAAACTCCCAGCCTCACAGGAGAGTTCACTGGAGAGACCCACAGGGTCCTAGAACGTACACACATCCACCCACCTGAAAATCAGCACCAGCAGGGCCCAATTTGCTTGTGGGAAGTGGGGGAAGTAACTGAAATCCTGTAGAGAGTGGGGCAAGAGCCGTTGTTCCCTCTTGGATGCCCCCACATTCAGCACCACAACCCAGCTATGTGGGTTGCCCCACCCTGGTGAACACATAAGGCTCCACCCCTCACTACATAACAGGTATGTCAAGACAAAAAAAGTGGCCCAAATTAAAGAACAGATCAAAGGTCCAGAAAAAATACAACTAAGCGATGAAAAGGTAGCCAAACTATCAGATGCGTAGTTCAAAACACTGGTGATTAGGAAGCTCACAGAACTGATTAATTTTGGTTGCAAATTAGATGAACAAATGAAGGCTACAATAAGTGAAATGAAGGAAAACACACAGGGAACCAATAGTGATGGGAGGAAAACTGGGACTCAAATCAATGCTGTAGACCAGAAAGAAGAAAGAAACATGCAGCCAGAAAAGAGTGAAGAAACAAGAACTCAAAAAAATGAGGAAAGGCTTACAAACCTCCAGGACATCTTTAAATGTTCCAACATATGAATTATACGGGTACCAGAAAGAGAAGAGGAAAAGCAACAAGTGGAAAAGTTATTTGAACAAATAGTAAAGGAGAACTTCCCCAGTCTGGCAAAGGAAATAGACTTCCAGGAAGTACAGGAAGTCCAGAGAGTCCCAAAGAAGTTGGACCCAAGGAGGAACACACCAAGACATATCATAAATACATTAACCAAGATAAAGAGAAGAGAGAATATTAAAAGCAGCAAGACAAAAGGAGATAGTTACCTACAAAGGAGTGCCCATCAGACTGTCAGCTGATTTCTCAAAAGAGACCTTCCAGGCAAGAAGGGGCTGGAAAGTATTCCAAGTCATGAAAGGCAAGGACCTACATCCAAGATTGCTCTATCCAGCAAAGCTTTCATTTAGAATGGAAGGGCAGATAAAGTGCATCCCAGATAAGGGTGAGTAAAAGGGGTTCATCATCACCAAACCCTTATTATATGAAATGTTAAAGGGATTTATCTAAGAAAAAGAAGATAAAAAACATGTACTGTAAAATGACAGCAAACTCACAATCATTAACAACCACACCTAAAACAAAAACAAGCTAAGCAAACAACTATAAGAGGAACAGAACCTCAGAAATGAAGATCACATGGAGGGTCATCAAGAGGGTAGTAGGAGGGGGAAAGAGGGGGAAAAAGTACAGAGAATAAGTAGCATAGATGGTAGGTACAACATATACAGGGGGAGGGTAAGAAAAGTATGGGAAATGTAGAAGCCAAAGAACTTTTATGTATGACACATGGACATGAACTAAAGGGGGGATGTGGGTGGGAGGGGGTGTGCAGGGTGGAGGGGAGTGAAGGGGGGAAATGGGACAGCTGTAATAGCATAATCAATAAAATATATTTAAAAATAAATAAAGACAGGAACCAAGGGCACAAAAAAAAGGCCATTGCAAAATTTATGGAGCAAAAAGTAGATTTTAACATAATCTTTATAATAAAAGATCAAGAACAGAATGCAGCAAAAAAATAGTTTGAGTAAGTAAGAACAGGTAATATTTTAGGCATGTTTCCATAAACGGAATCATCAGTCCAATTCATCTCTGTTGCTTGAGAGGTAGGTATCTACAGCCACTTCAGCCCTGATTTCTAAAGTGAAAAGTAAAAATAGAGAGACTTAATTGCTATACCTGTGTCTGGGACAGGCAAAAAATAAGAACCTTTCTGATCATGTTTTCAAAATGATGAAAGTTAAAAAAAAAAAAAAAAAAAAAAAAAAAAAAAAAAAAAAAAAAAAAAAAAAAAAAAAAAAAAAAAAAAAAAAAAAAAAAAAAAAAAAAAAAAAAACTAAGACTATCTGGTGAGATTTCTGGCATGGTTCATTTTTTAAAAATATTTTATTTATTCATTCTTAGAGAGAGGGGAAGGGAGGGAGAAAGGGAGGGAGAGAAACATCAATGTGTAGTTGCCTCTCACATGCCCCCTACTGGGGACCTGACCCACAACCCAGGCATGTGCCCTAACTTGGAATTTAACCAGTGACCCTTAGGTTTGCAGGCCAGCACTTAATTCACTGAGCCACACCAGCCAAGGCTGGCATGGTTCTAAACACACTTAATTATCACTTGAAAAATTGAGTTACATTCTAAAAATGTGTCATTAGGTGAATTTACTGTTGTGTATAAGTCATAGAGTACACTTACACAAACCCAGATGGTATAGCCTACTATACACCTAGGCCTTGGGAAATAGCAATAAAGGCTCAATTACAATAGAAGGACCCACATAATCCATCAAGGTGACATTTCTGGGACATCCAGTTCAGGTAATAAGAGAGATTGCGCCACTGGGCCCCACAGGACACCTACTACATAAAGTCACTATACCAAGACTGAGAGTCATAGAGGATCTACCTAATACATGGAAACAAATACAAACACCCATGGTACATTTACACAATGGAATACTACTTGGCTCTAAAAAGTAAGAATATTTTACCCTTTATGACACCATGGATAAACGTAGAGAATATTATGCTAAGTGACATAAGCCAGTCAGGGAAAGGCAAATACCATATGATTTCACTTGCATGTCGAATCTAATGAACAGAGCTAACACGCAAAATAGAGACTGACTCATAGATAGACTATAGGATGGCAGCTCTGGAGTGGGAGTTAGGTGGTGGAGGGACTGATCAAAAAGGAAAGAGGATTCAGGGGCATGGACAACAGTGTGGTGATTGTGAGGGAAGGAGGGTAGATAGAGGTGGGAAAGGAGATAAGGGGGATAGATGGTAAGGGAAAATACAATTTAAATACATAAGGAAGGAAGGAAGGAAGGAAGGAAGGAAGGAAGGAAGGAAGGAAGGAAGGAAGGAAGGAAGGAAGGAGGGAAGGAAGGAAATAAATAAATAAATAAATAAATAATAAAATTTTTAAAAAAGAAAGAATGCCTGAACACTCCATAATACGGTAAAGAAAATCCAGGAAGTGAAGAGAGTCCCACAAAAGGTGAACCCAAAAAGGCCCACGCAAAGACACATCATAATTAAAATGACAAAGGTAAAAGACGAAGAAAGAATCTTAAAAGCAGCAAGACAAAGGGAGTTATTTACCTACAGCAGAGCTCCCATAAGATTGTCAGCTGATTTCTCAACAGAAACATTTCAGTCCAGAAGGGATTGGCATGAAATATTCAAAGTGGTGAAAAACCTAAAACCAAGACAAGTTAACCCAGCAAAAGTATCACTTGAAATTGAAGTAGAGGGATTTCCGGCCAAGATGGAGGCATAGCTGTACATGCTGTGCCTCCTCTTACAACCAGGATTAAGGACAACAAAAATATAGAGCCAAAGAAAGAAAAACTCAACCAGGACAGAGAGAAAATTGAATTGTGTGGGAGTTGGACAACAATTCACCCAGACTGGCGGCCAGAGGAGGCCTGGCGACTGGAGGTGGCCCTGCAACCAGGAGTGGCTCTGCAACGAGAAGAGGCCCTGTAACCGGGGGCATCCGAGTGACCAGGGGCAGCTCTGTGACCAGGGGAGGCTCTGCAACTTAGGAAGGCCCTGAGACTGGGGGTGGCCCTGTGACCAGGGGTGGTGCTGTGACCAGAGGTGGCCAAGTGACCAGAGACAGCCCTGGGACCAGGACTGGAGACAACTCTACAACCAGCAACCTGTGACTGGAAGAGGGGACATTGTGGAAGACCCAGAGCTCACAAACGTGATACTACCTGAGGGAAAAAAAAAAAACGGAACTGTGAAAAAACTAGAGTTGGACCCCCAAACTGAGCATCCCAACAGCTGAAACAGAGGAAGCTGTGAAAACCTGATACCCAAAGGAGACAGCAACACTGCATTGAATCTCACAGGTATTCTACCACAGAAGTTCACATCATAAACACAGGGAGCCAAAACAGATCAATTTAAGAAGCTGAGGCTGACAAGAAGAGTCTCACAAACAATGGGAAGACAAAGAAACAAACCCCCAATGAAAGAAACGGAGGAAGCCCTGGAAAGAATGCTAAAGGAAATGGAGGCAACTCAACTATCAGATTTTGGGTTCAAACCAATGGTTGTCAGGAAGCTACAGGAGCTCTCAAAGAGCTACCAGAAACTACAGCGAAGCTACGATGAACTCACTGCAAACTATATCAACATGAAAAAGGGAAATAGAAACCACCAAAAAGGGCCAAGAGGAAATGTAGAACACAATTTCTGAATTGAAGAACACAGTGGAAGGAATGAAAAGCAGAATTGATGAAGCAGAAGATCGGATCAGCGAGTTGGAGGACAAAGTAGAAAAAAGCACGCAGAAAGAGAAAGAAAAGGAAAAGAGGCTCAGAAAGAATGAAGAAGGATTAAGAAAATGCAAGACAATATGAAACATAATAATATCCATATAAGAGGGATTCCAGAGGAGAAGAAGAAGAGCAAGGGATAAAACACCTATTTGAAAAAGTAATGATGGAAAACTTCTCTAATTTGTTGAGAGAAAAAGTCACACAAATCCAGGAAACACAGAGTCCCAATCAAGAGGAACCCAAAGAGGCCCACTTCAAGAGACATCATTAAAATGGCAAAATTCCAAGACAAAGAGAGAACCTTAAAGGCAGCAAGGAAGAAAAAGGAAGTAACATACAAGGGAGCCCCAATAAAGCTAGCAGCCAACTTCTCAATGGAAACACTCCAAGCCAAAAGAGAATGGCAAGAAATATCCCAAGTAATGAGAACGAAAGGCTTGCAACCAAGACTACTTTACCCAGCAAGGCTTTTAATCAAGATAGAAGGCCCATAAGAACAACAATTAAAATAAAATTAAACAAAAGATAGAAGGCCAAATAAG